>CAJHNH020001835.1:733083-980583 GCA_905116865.2 Candidula unifasciata | reverse complement strand
TGGTAATTGAGTGTCAATATAATAATATGATGGTTGACACTGTTTTGTCTTGATGATGTGTCTAAATTTGCTCTGACGCTGGACAAGTCGCTACGAGATCACTCTCCACATCAAACTAGCAGCGCTATTTTGTTTTCATGACTGTTAGGCTGAAAATCTGGATTATTACAAGTACACATGAACTCACTTCCAGAATTGATTAATGCACTTTTTAAACTTCATCAACCCCCCCCCCCCCCCCCGGCCCCACACACAGGTTGGAAATACGGTGACCGAATGTCTTGAGTAAAACAGGACATGCACTAAATTTGTAGCCTAAAAAACGGGACATCTCCATCAAGTCATCCTCCCTCAACCGTTTTTTTTCTAGGTCATCGAGATGAAAGGGTAAATTACTTACACAGCAATGGTAATACAACCCGAATCATAGCGAAAAGAAATAAAAGAAACAATAACAATTCCATCAACATATTTCAAACATTAAAAGTATTGAAAACTTTGAAATCATATAAGGTCTACAGATGTGCAATCATTCATGTGTGGTATAATCTCCAACTTATTCCTAGATATTTTTTTTATAAAACAGGACAATGAGTGCTTTTAGGACTACAGACGGGACAGCCACATAAAAACGGGACAATTAGCGCCACCGAAGGGATGGCCCGGGCACACATAAAAACGGGACAATTAGCGCCACCGAAGGGATGGCCCGGGCACACATAAAAACGGGACAATTAGCGCCACCGAAGGGATGGCCCGGGCACACATAAAAACGGGACAATTAGCGCCACCGAAGGGATGGCCCGGGCACACATAAAAACGGGACAATTAGCGCCACCGAAGGGATGGCCCGGGCACACATAAAAACGGGACAATTAGCGCCACCGAAGGGATGGCCCGGGCACACATAAAAACGGGACAATTAGCGCTACCGACGGGACGGCCAGGGTACACATGAAAAATGAAACAATTAGCACTAGCGACGGGACAAATGGTTCACACATAACAAACGGGACAATTAGCGCAACCGACGGGACGGCCAGGGTACACATGAAAAATGAAACAATTAGCACTAGCGACGGGACAAATGGTTCACACATAACAAACGGGACAATTAGCGCAACCGACGGGATGGCCAGGGCTCACATAAAAATGGGACAATTAGCGCTTTTTTGTGACTACTGGCGTGACAGCCAGGGCACACATAAAAAAAACGGGACATTTAGAGCTACCGAGGGAATAAATGGGGCACACATTTAAAAAACGGAACAATTAGCGTAACCGACGGGACAACCAGGGATCACATAAAAATGTGACTGCTTTTTTGTGACTACTGGCGGGACAGCCAGGGCACACATTAAAAAAAAAGGTACATTTAGAGCTACCGACGGAATAAATGGGGCACACATAAAAAACGGGACAATTAGCGTAACCGACGGGACAGCCGGGGCACACATAAAAAACGGGACAATTAGCGTAACCGACGGGACAGCCGGGGCACACATAAAAAACGGGACAATTAGCGTAACCGACGGGACAGCCGGGGCACACATAAAAAACGGGACAATTAGCGTAACCGACGGGACAGCCGGGGCACACATAAAAAACGGGACAATTAGCGTAACCGACGGGACAGCCGGGGCACACATAAAAAACGGGACAATTAGCGCTACCAACGGGATGACCCGAGCACACATAAAAAACGTGTCTGTGCTGGTGAAAACGGGACCTATGGTCCCTAGTTGGAGACCACTGGATTAGAAGAAGAAGAGGAACAGTGTCGTGTGCATTGTTTGAAGAACTGCCGGTCCTGTAGTCTGGTGTCTGTAGCGATAATGCTATCGTGTGTTTACGTACCAGGAGACGGATATCTCAAAAGGTAGGAATAGTCACATTAAATATAGTATGTGATTACTTGATTGTCACATGATGTAGCAACACATGTACCTACTTTGGACATCAAAATCACTAGCCAGGTTTCTGTAGTATGCTTAGACCAAACAAGAGGTCACAATGTTGGTTGGTTCACATGGGTTAAAGCTGATCTCACGCGGTGCGTTGGTTGGGACTTAAAAATATTTGGCCCAATTTCTGATTCATCCTTCAAGTCAAAGTACAAATGGAGACATGTTTATAGAACAAGGGCTTTTTATTACTAGATAGAAAGGTGCCGGTACTCACCATCAAGTGTCTAAAATGGTACCAATCACGTCACAACAGTTCTGTTACAGTAGCTAACAAATATACCATAAAACAAAGGCGCCCGCACTGCGTACGGTTGAGCACAGATAGAGAAGGCCTTGGATGGAACCATATTTGTATACACCACTTGGCACTTGACATTTAATATAGTCAACATCACACCGTCTGTCTTTACTTTCCTAGAGATTTCCCTTATGTATTTTAGACGGGGTCGACCTGTGTGCCTTTAATGTGGCTAAACGATGTAGACGACGATGTAGCAGACGATGTGGCAGACGATGTGGGAGACGATGTAAACGAAACGACGATGTGGGAGACGATGTAGCAGACGATGTGGGAGACGATGTGGCAGACAATGTGGGAGATGATGTGGGAGACGATGTGGCAGACGATGTGGGAGACGATGTGGCAGACGATGTGGGAGACGATGTGGCAGACGATGTGGGAGACGATGTGGGAGACGATGTGGGAGACGATGTGGCAGACGATATGGCAGACGATGTGGCAGACGATGTAGACAACGATGTGGCAGACGATGTGGCAGACGATGTGGGAGACGATGTAGACGACGATGTGGAAGACGATGTGGGAAACGATGTTGGAGACGATGTGGCAGACAATGTAAGAGACGATGTGGCAGACGATGTGGGAGACGATGTGGCAGACGATGTGGCAAACAATGTGGCAGACGATGTGGCAGACGATGTGACAGACGATGTGGCAGACGATGTGGGAGACGATATGGGAGACGATGTGGCAGACGAGGTGGCAGACGATGTGGCAAACGATGTAAGAGACGATGTGGGAGACGATGTGGGAGACGATGTGGCAGACGATGTGGCAGACGACGTGGCAGACGATGTGGCAGACGATGTGGGAGACAATTTAGGTTTAGGTTTGAACAACCGATCAACATCATGGCACAAGGGTAGTAATCCATAAGTGCTCCATTCTACTTCTAACTCGTCTGAGTCCGAAGAATCTCAGCGCAGTGCACGAACTCCGTAGCACCAGCGTGGATAGTGAAATACTTTCTGTTACAGTAGCTAACAAATATACCATAAAACAAAGGCGCCCGCACTGCGTACAGTTGAGCACAGATAGAGAAGGCCTTGGATGGAACCATATTTGTATACACCACTTGGCACTTGACATTTAATATAGTCAACATCACACAGCCTGTCTTTACTTTCCTAGAGATTTCCCTTATGTATTTTAGACGGGGTCGACCTGTGTGCCTTTAATGTGGCTAAACGATGTAGACGACGATGTAGCAGACGATGTGGCAGACGATGTGGGAGACGGTGTGCGAGACGATGTGGGAGACGATGTGGGAGACGATGTAGCAGACGATGTGGGAGACGATGTGGCAGACAATGTGGGAGATGATAAGGGAGACGATGTGGGAGACGATGTGGCAGACGATGTGGCAGACGATGTGGGAGACGATGTGGGAGACGATGTGGCAGACGATGTAGACAACGATGTGGCAGACGATGTGGGAGACGATGTAGACGACGATGTGGGAGACGATGTGGGAAACGATGTTGGAGACGATGTGGCAGACAATGTAAGAGACGATGTGGCAGACGATGTGGGAGACGATGTGGCAGACGATGTGGCAAACAATGTGGCAGACGATGTGGCAGACGATGTGACAGACGATGTGACAGACGATGTGGCAGACGATGTGGGAGACGATATGGGAGACGATGTGGCAGACGAGGTGGCAGACGATGTGGCAAACGATGTAAGAGACGATGTGGGAGACGATGTGGCAGACGATGTGGCAGACGACGTGGCAGACGATGTGGGAGACAATTTAGGTTTAGGTTTGAACAACCGATCAACATCATGGCACAAGGGTAGTAATCCATAAGTGCTCCATTCTACTTCTAACTCGTCTGAGTCCGAAGAATCTCAGCGCAGTGCACGAACTCCGTACCACCAGCGTGGATAGTGAAATACTTTGGGTAGGTTTTTAACTTCAAATTTTGCCTGGGCAATAGTGCACATGGGCGTCCTATTTTACTACCCAGAGACCATGAAAAATTACTAGAAGTCCACATGAAAAAACCCAGCTTGTGGCGGACGATCGTATGGGCACCGCTGTTGCACAGACTCAAATTTGACTTTAAACGCAATTTTCACTAGTTTTTAATTGTGTGTGTGTGTGTGGGGGGGGGGGGAGTTTAGGGAGGGGCGTGCGTGAGTGTGAGTGAGCCTGAGTTTTTGTATGTGTAAATGTGAGAGTGTGCACGTGAGTGTGAGTGTGTGTGTGTGTGCGCGTGCATGTACGTGTGTGTGTGTATGTGGGTGTGTGTCTATATGAGAAGGACATTTCGTGTGATCTCCACAAGCACAAGAGCGGAGCAGCTGTGGGGCAACACGTCTGTAGCGATGGTAAAACCTCCACTAACGACAAACGAGCTCTTGTCTTCTCGTAACACAACCCAGAAATGTCTATCTTCTCTGTTGTGATCAATTGTCTGTGTGTTGGTTGTCTTTCTCCATTTAGTTAGGACTACTCCAAGCGATACCCCCCCCCACCCCTTTTTTTAATTGCTGAATGGAGCTGCTGCAGGAGTGGCCAGGGATGGGCTAGAACCTCATATATCTGAGAGCGCCTGTTCCATCCTCTGCAAGCAATGACGATTTCGGTCTGTCAGCGGCTGAAAAAAACTCACTATTAACATACACTGTTTGTGACGACTGCAATATAACAGCTGTGAATCCTCAAGATTACACCTCCATCCCTCTTCTGTCTTACAAACTCCTTAATAGCCGCAAATCCAGCCAGTGAACAGTTACTTGTCGAAACTCACGCTTGCGTGTGTACGATGGATGAGAAGCTGATTAACTCAAATGTTGCAGTTCTTCTGCACACAGGAAGATGGCAACCAAAGTCCTTTACTTTACACACGAGCAAGAAGATGCCAACCAAAGTCCTTGACTTTAGACACGAGCAAGAAGATGGCAACCAAAGTCCTTTACTTTACACACGAGCAAGAAGATGCCAACCAAAGTCCTTTACTTTACACACGAGCAAGAAGATGCCAACCAAAGTCCTTTACTTTACACACGAGCAAGAAGATGGCAACCAAAGTCCTTTACTTTACACACGAGCAAGAAGATGCCAACCAAAGTCCTTGACTTTAGACACGAGCAAGAAGATGCCAACCAAAGTCCTTTACTTTAGACACGAGCAAGAAGATGCCAACCAAAGTCCTTTACTTTACACACGAGCAAGAAGATGCCAACCAAAGTCCTTTACTTTACACACGAGCAAGAAGATGGCAACCAAAGTCCTTGACTTTAGACATGAGCAAGAAGATGCCAACCAAAGTCCTTTACTTTACACACGAGCAAGAAGATGCCAACCAAAGTCCTTTACTTTACACACGAGCAAGAAGATGCCAACCAAAGTCCTTTACTTTACACACGAGCAAGAAGATGGCAACCAAAGTCCTTTACTTTACACACGAGCAAGAAGATGCCAACCAAAGTCCTTTACTTTACACACGAGCAAGAAGATGGCAACCAAAGTCCTTGACTTTAGACACGAGCAAGAAGATGGCAACCAAAGTCCTTTACTTTACACACGAGCAAGAAGATGGCAACCAAAGTCCTTGACTTTAGACACGAGCAAGAAGATGGCAACCAAAGTCCTTTACTTTACACACGAGCAAGAAGATGCCAACCAAAGTCCTTTACTTTACACACGAGCAAGAAGATGCCAACCAAAGTCCTTTACTTTACACACGAGCAAGAAGATGGCAACCAAAGTCCTTTACTTTACACACGAGCAAGAAGATGCCAACCAAAGTCCTTGACTTTAGACATGAGCAAGAAGATGCCAACCAAAGTCCTTTACTTTACACACGAGCAAGAAGATGCCAACCAAAGTCCTTTACTTTACACACGAGCAAGAAGATGCCAACCAAAGTCCTTTACTTTAGACACGAGCAAGAAGATGGCAACCAAAGTCCTTGACTTTAGACACGAGCAAGAAGATGCCAACCAAAGTCCTTTACTTTAGACACGAGCAAGAAGATGCCAACCAAAGTCCTTTACTTTACACACGAGCAAGAAGATGCCAACCAAAGTCCTTTACTTTACACACGAGCAAGAAGATGGCAACCAAAGTCCTTGACTTTAGACATGAGCAAGAAGATGCCAACCAAAGTCCTTTACTTTACACACGAGCAAGAAGATGCCAACCAAAGTCCTTTACTTTACACACGAGCAAGAAGATGCCAACCAAAGTCCTTTACTTTACACACGAGCAAGAAGATGGCAACCAAAGTCCTTTACTTTACACACGAGCAAGAAGATGCCAACCAAAGTCCTTTACTTTACACACGAGCAAGAAGATGGCAACCAAAGTCCTTGACTTTAGACACGAGCAAGAAGATGGCAACCAAAGTCCTTGACTTTACACACGAGCAAGAAGATGGCAACCAAAGTCCTTGACTTTACACACGAGCAAGAAGATGGCAACCAAAGTCCTTTACTTTACACACGAGCAAGAAGATGGCAACCAAAGTCCTTTACTTTACACACGAGCAAGAAGATGCCAACCAAAGTCCTTTACTTTAGACACGAGCAAGAAGATGGCAACCAAAGTACTTTACTTTACACACGAGCAAGAAGATGGCAACCAAAGTCCTTTACTTTACACATGAGCAAGAAGATGCCAACCAAAGTCCTTTACTTTACACACGAGCAAGAAGATGCCAACCAAAGTCCTTGACTTTAGACACGAGCAAGAAGATGCCAACCAAAGTCCTTTACTTTACACACGAGCAAGAAGATGCCAACCAAAGTCCTTTACTTTAGACACGAGCAAGAAGATGCCAACCAAAGTCCTTTACTTTAGACACGAGCAAGAAGATGGCAACCAAAGTCCTTTACTTTACACACGAGCAAGAAGATGGCAACCAAAGTCCTTTACTTTACATACGAGCAAGAAGATGGCAACCAAAGTCCTTTACTTTACACACGAGCAAGAAGATGGCAACCAAAGTCCTTTACTTTACACACGAGCAAGAAGATGGCAACCAAAGTCCTTTACTTTACACACGAGCAAGAAGATGGCAACCAAAGTCCTTTACTTTACACACGAGCAAGAAGATGCCAACCAAAGTCCTTTACTTTACACACGAGCAAGAAGATGGCAACCAAAGTCATTGACATTACACATGAGCAAGGAGATGGCAACCAAAGTCATTGACATTACACATGAGCAAGAAGATGGCAACCAAAGTCATTGACATTACACATGAGCAAGGAGATGGCAACCAAAGTCATTGACATTACACATGAGCAAGGAGATGGCAACCAAAGTCATTGACATTACACATGAGCAAGGAGATGGCAACCAAAGTCATTGACATTACACATGAGCAAGGAGATGGCAACCAAAGTCATTGACATTACACATGAGCAAGGAGATGGCAACCAAAGTCATTGACATTACACATGAGCAAGGAGATGGCAACCAAAGTCATTGACATTACACATGAGCAAGGAGATGGCAACCAAAGTCATTGACATTACACATGAGCAAGGAGATGGCAACCAAAGTCATTGACATTACACATGAGCAAGGAGATGGCAACCAAAGTCATTGACATTACACATGAGCAAGGAGATGGCAACCAAAGTCATTGACATTACACATGAGCAAGGAGATGGCAACCAAAGTCATTGACATTACACATGAGCAAGGAGATGGCAACCAAAGTCATTGACATTACACATGAGCAAGGAGATGGCAACCAAAGTCATTGACATTACACATGAGCAAGGAGATGGCAACCAAAGTCATTGACATTACACATGAGCAAGGAGATGGCAACCAAAGT
Source organism: Candidula unifasciata (assembly GCA_905116865.2). Classification (NCBI taxonomy): domain Eukaryota; kingdom Metazoa; phylum Mollusca; class Gastropoda; order Stylommatophora; family Geomitridae; genus Candidula; species Candidula unifasciata. The sequence continues at coordinate 972,514 of CAJHNH020001835.1, read as the reverse complement.
CATTGACATTACACATGAGCAAGGAGATGGCAACCAAAGTCATTGACATTACACATGAGCAAGGAGATGACAACCAAAGTCATTGACATTACACATGAGCAAGGAGATGGCAACCAAAGTCCTTGACTTTAGACATGAGCAAGAAGATGGCAACCAAAGTCCTTGACTTTAGACATGAGCAAGAAGATGGCAACCAAAGTCCTTGACTTTAGACATGAGCAAGAAGATGCCAACCAAAGTCCTTGACTTTAGACATGAGCAAGAAGATGCCAACCAAAGTCCTTGACATTACACATGAGCAAGAAGATGGCAACCAAAGTCCTTGACATTACACATGAGCAAGAAGATGGCAACCAAAGTCCTTGACATTACACATGAGCAAGAAGATGGCAACCAAAGTCCTTGACTTTAGACATGAGCAAGAAGATGTTTAGGATGGAGGTGTCAGCAGCTTGAGGCTTTCTGCTGCTTTTTCAAAAATGTTTTAAAGTTGATGTCTGAAGGTCTGAGAAGAAGAAGAAGATGAGGAGGAGGAAGAAGAGAAAGAGGAGAAAAAGAGGAGAAAGAAGAAGAAGAAGAGGAGGAGAAAAATGAGGAGGAGTAAATTACCAAAGATTTGTGACAACACCTTTAAATTTTTAGGAAACATATGTGTCAAGTCATTGTTTGTGAACAAAGCCATTACTGATTACCACAGATTTTGATTATTTTGTGATTGAGGTATGCTCAGTGATAACACAGTCTCTTACATTTATTTGTTTCATTGTGAACACATTTTTATAAATGAATGTATCAATGTTGGATGAGCATACAATTAATTTAAAAATACATTTCTCTGCAGCAAACATCCTGTGCTTCGTAGTCCAAACAAAGGGCTCTAATATCTCTTGGAATTCACTCAACAGCAGGAAGTTATATCGAATGCCTCCCAGTTTTTCCTTGACCTTCATCTACAATAAACGGGATGTGTAAAACAGATGCTGGGACAAGACTGTCCAGAAGTGGCCAAACAACCAGAACTTTCCACCACAGTTTACAGCCAGTGAAGGGTAAGCAGGAAGACAAGTCTTCTGGGCTGGGTGTTGGTTTTCAAGGTCAATAAACAGAGGTCACATCTGCAGTATTTTCTTTTCCTGGAGCCAGAGAAACAGTTTTTAATGGGTCTTTATATTTTTTTTTTCTTTGTCTTCCTCTTCTTCTTTTATCTGCTTCTGCTCTTCTTCTTCTTCTGCATACACCATGAAAAAGAGTGGCTGGCACGTTGTGCTGTGGTTTGCATATAGGCTGAGATATCTGAACTTTTTGGCCCAACACACTTGATGAGTTGCCACTTATGACATGCCTGTTAGGAGTGCAGTGGGTCTCTTCTTTTTTTCCCTTTCAAAATGGGGCCTGGGAACCCACATGGGTTCGACAAGTTTCTTGCCAGTTTGTGCAGCTTCTAATTTGTAGATATGGTCTTATAATCTGAAGTGCCCTATGCAGAGTCTAACAATAAATAGTGCTTTCCTGAGCACTCACATTCGATGTGTGCTGATGATGATCTTCAAATAAACAATAAACAATATACAATGACTAAAGTTTGGGTGGGATCTTGTGGGCGACTGCTGTCTGTTCTATGAGTGATGCTTTTGTGTACATACTTTTGTTAAAAGTCAAAATAAAAAATAAAAAAATAAAAAATGTTTCCTCATAGACATTAACAGATATTATTCAACACATGATAGTCTCTTTGGTAACAATTGAGCTGACTTGGATCAATGTTGAAAAATGAACAAGAATATATCTTGCCACTTCTACAATCTTCCTCCTTCAAGTTCACAAACATGCTAATCACATCGTTATTGAGGGTAACTCTACAAGTCTTCCTCGGCCAAGTTCATGGAGGCACTTATCACATCTTGGTCAAGGGAACCAGATCCAGGCTTGGATTTATAAAATTCTAGAGCCAGACGTGAACCTGGGGCATCTTTTCCTGCACTGGTTACTGAGAGGGGTGGAGGTATGTAGAATGGAACAGCATAACCTAAATAAGGCTGTGGGGGTTTCAGACTGCTGGCTGTGCTAGCACTGTCAGAGAAACTGCTCAAGGTGTCTTCTGGAGTCTTTCGCCTGTTGAATAAAGGAATAAATTAACAATTGCACAAGCTGATTAGAACACAAGGGACATTTCAACATAGTTATAGTGCATGGTTTTATCAAGCCTCTGAACTGATACATTTAGTTTTGAAAATCATTTTGAGAAAGTGTTTCTTAGCTTTGACTGTTCCTTCATTAATATCTGTGCCACCTCCACAATACAGGTTGGCTACAGTCTACCACTGGTGTCTTTAGGAATACTACTTGGTGAGTCCTTAATCTTTTCTACAGTGTGACTCTCATAACATTTTCTGAAAACCAGGTTAACAGTTAAAAAAAAAACCCATCCCTTGTGTTCGAGGACCATGGCATTGTTAACTGCAATCACTAACCCCTACGCCACGGAACCGCACAACTGTGGGCCCTATAAAGCATTATATTAGTCTCTTGTAGTTTGGTCCATCAAAGGAGAAAGCAAACTGAGGTACCTGGGTATTACTTTTAATAAAAGCCTGTCCTATAGGGATCACATGGAGGCAGTTACGGTGACATACCAAAAAGGACTCAGTGCTGTCAAGATTGTGGCAGCAATGGACATAGACCAAAGAATGCTGTTCCCAATGTTCCAACATGTGTTCCTGTTGGTGATAGATTATGGACTTGGAATGCTTACAGTATCAAAGAGTCAGATGATGTATCTTGAACACATACACAATGGATCATGGGGGGGGGGGGGGGGGTAATAATGGGATGTACAAGAGATACCCCGGTAGTATGTATGAGACAAATATTTGCAGTGCCTACTACTCGGATAGGCTCAAAGTTCTGCAAGCAAAGTCATATCTCAGAGTAGCTGCGGACATGAGGCACCTCCTGCATGAAGCCCTGGGTAGAGCTAACAGTCACAGACTGAGAAGAGGAAGGTCTTGGATGGCACAAACTGAAGACACAAGTGAACTAAAAGAGAAGTACCTAAAAATTACATCGCCTCCTGCAGAAATATTTATTTGTGATTTTCAGGTGCTGTTTGACTTGAGATTCTTGGTGTGACATGTATGCGGAGTGCCTAGACTAGTTTCTTGTGGGCAGCAAGATAAACAATCTGTTTGTGAGCTTGTTAATGAGTTGCAGTTTTAATATTCAGATGAACTATGTCATAAGTTAACATTATTTTGAATTATGTTAAACTGAGAGAAATATATTTTTGATGTTTTCCCACTGACACTATAAAAAAGCTTATTGTTAATGTATGGAGTCATAGGTCACTTTGCCTCTAAAAAATGGGTCATGACTTGAAAAAGGCTGGAACTGCTGCTCTAAAGGTTGACTCAAACACATAAAACAGGTACCAGAAAATCAAATGTGTAGTTTAGTGTCCCTACAACAACACTTTATGATTGGATAATGCGTTAAAGTAACAAACATGAAGGAAAAGCCAAAGAGGCACCACAGCCAGCTGGTATATTTTATTATATGGTTTATTTACACAGATGTGTATTTTTTGTGTGTAGCTCATTCTCACAGCTGTGTGCTTGTTTCTGATATGCAGAACTTACCTTCTCCTTCTTCTCTTCCTCCTCCAGCACAAAATGAAGCACAGTGCACACAGAAGCAGCAGCAAGCAGACGCCTGCGATGATGGATGTGATGAGGACGATAGTAGAGGTACCCGAGGTCAGTGTACTCCCAGTATCTGGGTCAGCTGTACAAGAGATTGTTGTGTCAAAGATATATCTCCATTAAAGAAAATATCATTATACATTGTCTATCATTCTGAACTATATCTCCATTAAAGAGAATATACATTGTCTACAATTCTGAACTATATCTCCATTAAAGTAAATATCATTATACGTTGTCTATCATTCTGAACTAAATTGCAATTAACAAAATTATTATTATACATTGTCAATTAAAGAAATTATACATTCTCAATGATTCTGACCTATTTTGCCAGGATCAAAACCTTAATGGGCAAAATGATTTTATTTTCCAACAGAAGCGCTAATTCTTATACCCACCACTTGTCATTATCTGAGAAGTCTAGGTATTGTACATCAGCGAACAACTGACTGAAATTCTCTGAGATGTTCTCACTGAACTGCCATCTAGATCTGAGATGTTCTCACTGAACTGCCATCTAGATCTGAGATGTTCTCACTGAACTGACATCTAGATCTGAGATGTTCTCACTGAACTGACATCTAGATCTGAGATGTTCTCACTGAACTGACATCTAGATCTGAGATGTTCTCACTGAACTGACATCTAGATCTGAGATGTTCTCACTGAACTGCCATCTAGATCTGAGATGATCTCACTGAACTGCCATCTAGATCTGAGATGTTCTCACTAAACTGACATCTAGATCTGAGATGTTCTCACTGAACTGCCATCTAGATCTGAGATGTTCTCACTGAACTGACATCTAGATCTGAGATGTTCTCACTAAACTGACATTTAGATCTGAGACGTTCTCACTGAACTGCCATCTAGATCTGAGATGTTCTCACTGAACTGACATCTAGATCTGAGATGTTCTCACTAAACTGACATCTAGATCTGAGATGTTCTCACTAAACTGCCATCTAGATCTGAGATGTTCTCACTGAACTGACATCTAGATCTGAGATGTTCTCACTAAACTGCCATCTAGATCTGAGATGTTCTCACTGAACTGCCATCTAGATCTGAGATGTTCTCACTGAACTGCCATCTAAATCTGAGACGTTCTCACTAAACTGACATCTAGATCTGAGATGATCTCACTGAACTGACATCTAGATCTGAGATGATCTCACTAAACTGACATCTAGATCTGAGATGATCTCACTGAACTGACATCTAGATCTGAGATGATCTCACTGAACTGACATCTAGATCTAAGATATTCTCACTGAACTGACATCTAGATCTGAGATGTTCTCACTAAACTGAAATCTAGATCTAAGATGATCTCACTGAACTGACATCTAGATCTGAGATGATCTCACTGAACTGCCATCTAGATCTTAGACGTTCTCACTGAACTGACATCTATATCTGAGATGATCTCACTGAACTGCCATCTAGATCTGAGATGATCTCACTGAACTGCCATCTAGATCTGAGATGTTCTCACTAAACTGACATCTAGATCTGAGATGTTCTCACTGAACTGCCATCTAGATCTGAGATGTTTTTACTGAACTGACATCTAGATCTGAGATGTTCTCACTGAACTGACATCTAGATCTGAGATGTTCTTACTAAACTGACATCTAGATCTGAGATGTTCTCACTGAACTGCCATCTAGATCTGAGATGTTCTCACTGAACTGACATCTAGATCTGAGATATTCTCACTGAACTTCCATCTAGATCTGAGATGTTCTCACTAAACTGCCATCTAGATCTGAGATGTTCTCACTGAACTGCCATCTAGATCTGAGATGTTTTCACTGAACTGCCATCTAGATCTGAGATGTTTTCACTGAACTGACATCTAGATCTGAGATGTTCTCACTAAACTGCCATCTAGATCTGAGATGTTCTCACTGAACTGTCATCTAGATCTGAGATGTTTTCACTGAACTGCCATCTAGATCTGAGATGTTCTCACTGAACTGACATCTAGATCTGAGATGTTTTCACTGAACTGACATCTAGATCTGAGATGGGGTCCAAATGGAGCAATGATGCGCAATACAAGACTCTTAATGTCTATTAGCCTCTCTTGCTCAAGCCTACCTCACCTTCACGTGGTGGACCCTGTTCTTCCCAGCAATCCAGTTGAAGGTTGGGGTCTTAACCCCCAGCGGGAAACTGGATGGGACAACAAACGAGGTAAAGGCGAAGGGATGAGCCTACTCTCCCTCCCAAGAGATCCTGAAGTCGGAAATACTGGGCCAGAAGGCGGATCAAAAACCACAGTACTACGCAACCCCACGCTATATATATGTTTACACCGTCAGACAAATTTAATGTTGGTGCTCGCCCTGTGGAACTCCACCAGGCAGGTGCAGTGCCGGGTTCTGAGCCTCGACAGAATCCACCCCCAGCTACTGGAGGACATCCTAGACCGTCTTGTGGAGTCAGGAGACGGCGGAGGATAGCTACTGACCAAAACCAGTTAGACAGAAAAGATCCCAAATTGCCTTTTGTCATTATGCACTGGAATGCAGAGGGGGTCAGCAGTAAGCAGGCTGGCTACAGCAAAAAGTTGGAGCTGGAAAACATCCTCTGTGAAAAGCATGTCAGTGTATGCTGCATCCAAGAGACCCATTTGCAGGCAGATCAGATATTTAAAGTGAGAGGCTACCAGTGCTTCAGATCTGACAGACAAGGCAGGCGAAAAGGAGGAGTACTCACCCTTGTGAAAAACAGTATCCATCCATGCGAGAAAATGTCTTATATGGATGGAGCTGAGTACCAACTCCTGCAGCTTAAGACAGACAAAGTGGAATTAGAACTCCTTAATTACTACTGTCCCAATGACAAATCGCTAAACCTCAGCTCTGTGCCAGTACCAAACACCAACTTTATTGCAGTTGGAGACTTCAACAGTCATTCACAGAGCTGGGGCTATAACCATCTCGACAATAGGGGTGAAGAGGTGGAAACATGGCAAGATGACCACTCTCTGATCCTGATAAATGCCCCCTCAGATACGCCTACCTTCTACTCCAGAAGGTGGCAGACAACGTCGACCCCAGATCTTGCCTTCTCTACCCCAGATATATCTGGAATGATAAGTAGAGAGGTGGGAGACCAGCTTGGGGGCAGTGACCATCGCCCGATTTTTCTCACTGTCCAGAATGTACCAGTTAATACAGGCCCAGTCATCACAAGATGGAACTACAAGAAAGCCAACTGGGGCCTGTACAGACACAGGACAAGCACATTGTTGTCTGCTCTCAAGGTACAAAATAGGGATATCAATGCTATAGTGCACGATTTCAATAGAAGTATTCTACAAGCTGCAAAAGAAGCAATCCCCAGAGGCTGTCGACACAACTATAGACCGTACTGGTCCAGCACACTCCAGGAATGCCAGGAAACAATGAATCAGACTAGAAAGGATGCAGAATCCCAACCTTCACCTGACAACCACATCAAATGGAAAAGGGCTGTAGCAGTGTTCCAGAGAACTAAACTTGAAGAAAAACGGAAAAGCTGGAGAAATAAAACAGCAGCTCTAAACCTTGATAAAGATGGCAAGAAACTCTGGAGATTAGCCAAATCACTCAATGAAGAGAGTTTCTCGCCTAGACAAACAATCACGCTAAGTGATGGTGACAAAATCTTCAGAGGAAAACAAGCTGCAGATTTGTTTGCCAAAACATTCAGTGTTGAAAGCAACCTGACCCTTAATGAGGACCATCAGAGAGAAATAAGGAAAGAAATACAAACAAGCAAACAAACAAATAAGAGACAGACAGATACTCCTGCCTCTATGAGGGAGCCATTTACCATGGGTGAACTACAAAATGCCATCTTTAGGCTTAAGTTAAAAAAGTCTGCAGGTCCGGATGAAATCAGCAACGAAATGCTAATCAACCTGACCTCATCTGCTAAAGTAAAGCTGCTGGAAATTTTCAACATCAGCTGGGAGAAAGGTTTAGTGCCTCAAGTATGGAGAGAAGCCATCACAATACCCATTTTAAAAAAAGGAAAAATTAAGACACAGGCTTCGAGCTATCGCCCAATTAGTCTCACAAGCTGTGTAGGAAAGACATTGGAAAGAATTGTAAATTCAAGACTGAAATGGCACTTAGAATCTGAGCAGATCTTGGTGCCAGAGCAGGCTGGGTTTAGGGAATGTCACACCATAGAAGATCAAGTCACCTACCTGTCACAAGCTGTAGAGGATTCCTTCCAAGAGAAGAGGTCCTGGCGGTATGGGTTGACTTCAAACAAGCTTTTGACAAAGTCTGGAAAGATGGTCTCATTGCAAAACTGAAGAGAAATGGAATCCAAGGAAACATGCTAAAATGGATCCAATCCTTCTTACACAGCAGAAGAACTAGAGTCAGTCTTGATGGCCAGCAGAGTAGAAAAGTGTTACTTCGGCAAGGAGTACCACAGGGAGGAGTTATCTCTCCAACTCTCTTTCTTGTGTATATAAATGATCTGGTGAAAGACCTCCCTACAGGAGTAAAAGCTGCCCTGTATGCAGATGATCTGGCACTCTGGTGTACCGATGAACACACCACAGTGGCAAATATAAGAATGCAGCGAGCAGCAGATCTCTTGATGACATGGGCAGAAAAATGGCATGTTGCCATCAAACACAGACAAAACATCCACAACGCTTTTCTCTCTTTCCACCAGGGACAAAGCTGCTAGTATTCACCTAGGAACATCCTTGCTAAAGGAAGAAAGCTTCCCCACTTATCTTGGAGTAACATTTGATAAAAGGCTCACATGGAGCAAACATATAGAAAATGTAGAAGGGAAGGCCAGGAGACGACTAGGCCTACTTAGAAAATTGGCAGGTACAGGATGGGGAGCAAATGGAAAAACCCTAAAGAAAGTTTATAATGGAGCGATAAGACCCCACTTGGAGTTTGGTGCAACAGCATGGTCAACAGCTGCTAATTCCCACCTACAATCGTTAGACAGAGTGCAAAATCAAGCTCTTAGACTCATCACAGGATCCATGAAAACTGCACCAATCCTGAAGATGCAGAAAATAACTGCAATGCAGACATTGTCCTATAGAAGAGACACTAAAACTATGATCCAGATGGAGAAGTTTAATAGTATGCAGTCACACCCAATGAATAAAAGGTTAGATGATCTGGCATTAGGGCGTCTCAAACGTAGCAGCTTTGTCCATCGGGGGAAAAGACTTAGAAGACAGTACCAAGCTGATCTACATATTAGAACAACACCGCTGAAACCTACCCTATACCCTGTACCTTGGGAGCAAGTCAGTGATACAATACAGATAATGACTTCAGTCAATGGATTCACAACTGGAGATGAGTCCAATGATCTTCAAAAACGAACAGCTGCTCTTAGCATGATTCATGAAAACTATCCCGAACAGTCATGGATACATATTTACACAGATGGATCAGCAACCAGCGCGGTTAAAAATGGGGGTGCTGGAGTCTTTATTACATACCCAGGCAACCACCGCCACACAAAGTGGATACCCACTGGTAAATTCTGTTCCAACTACACAGCAGAGATTGTAGCACTAGAGCAGGCTGCCGAAATGTTACACAACACCAGTTCTGACTGCCACCAAGTGGTTATATTCACAGATGCGCTTTCAGTGCTTCAAGCCCTCAAGAGTGGCAAACTCCCTCACTTGAGATCTAAACTTGGCAAGGTGGCTGCCCAAAAGTGTACTGTACTCCAGTGGGTGCCATCCCACTGTGGTATACCAGGAAACGAAACCGCAGATAAACTTGCTAAAAAAGGGGCAGAATGTGACCAAGAAGAGATTGCAGTAACATACTATGAGAAGAAAAGGGCCATCCAGGCTATCAGAAGTGAACAGAGTCTGGCCAGAGATGACTACCACTTACTTGACCGGCATGGGCAGGTCATTGTCCTACGTCTCAGGACAGGACATAACAAACTTAACCAGCATATGCACAGGCTTCGTCTAAGTAGTTCACCTTTTTGCCCTTGTGGGCTATGTGTGCAGACTACAGAACATGTCCTGCAAGACTGTCCCTTGTTCAGCCCATTAAGAAAGGAATACTGGCCCAGTGAGTCACCACTGTACACAAAGTTGTATGGGACTAAAAATGAACTCATTAAAACAGTCAAGTTTATCACAAGAACCTGTCTGTCGGTGTAAATCAGAAAGCGAACACAAGAAGAAGAAGAAGAATCTGAGATGTTCTCACTGAACTGACATCTAGATCTGAGATGTTTTCACTGAGCTGCCATCTAGATCTGAGATGTTCTCACTGAACTGACGTCTAGATCTGAGATGTTCTCACTGACCTGCCATCTAGATCTGAGATGTTCTCACTGAACTGCCATCTAGATCTGAGATGTTCTCACTGAACTGACATCTAGATCTGAGATGTTCTCACTGAACTGCCATCTAGATCTGAGACATTTTCACTGAACTGCCATCTAGATCTGAGATGTTCTCACTGAACTGACATCTAGATCTGAGATGATCTCACTGAACTGACATCTAGATCTGAGATGTTCTCACTGACCTGCCATCTAGATCTGAGATGTTCTCACTGAACTGCCATCTAGATCTGAGATGTTCTCACTGAACTGACATCTAGATCTGAGATGTTCTCACTGAACTGCCATCTAGATCTGAGACATTTTCACTGAACTGACATCTAGATCTGAGATGTTCTCACTAAACTGACATCTAGATCTGAGATGTTCTCACTGAACTGCCAACTAGATCTGAGACATTCTCACTAAACTGACATCTAGATCTGAGATATTCTCACTAAACTGCCATCTAGATCTGAGATGTTCTCACTAAACTGCCATCTAGATCTGAGATGTTCTCACTGAACTGACATCTAGATCTGAGATGTTTTCACTGAACTGCCATCTAGATCTGAGATGTTCTCACTGAACTGACATCTAGATCTGAGATGTTCTCACTGAACTGACATCTCTAGATCTGAGATGTTTTCACTGAACTGACATCTAGATCTGAGATGTTCTCACTAAACTGACATCTAGATCTGAGATGTTCTCACTGAACTGACATCTAGATCTGAGATGTTCTCACTAAACTGACATCTAGATCTGAGATGTTCTCACTGAACTGCCAACTAGATCTGAGACGTTCTCACTAAACTGACATCTAGATCTGAGATATTCTCACTAAACTGCCATCTAGATCTGAGATGTTCTCACTAAACTGCCATCTAGATCTGAGATGTTCTCACTGAACTGACATCTAGATCTGAGATGTTTTCACTGAACTGCCATCTAGATCTGAGATGTTCTCACTGAACTGACATCTAGATCTGAGATGTTTTCACTGAACTGACATCTAGATCTGAGATGTTCTCACTGAACTGACATCTAGATCTGAGATGTTTTCACTGAGCTGCCATCTAGATCTGAGATGTTCTCACTGAACTGACATCTAGATCTGAGATGTTCTCACTGACCTGCCATCTAGATCTGAGATGTTCTCACTGAACTGACATCTAGATCTGAGATGTTTTCACTGAACTGACATCTAGATCTGAGATGTTCTCACTGAACTTACGTCTAGATCTGAGACATTTTCACTGAACTGACATCTAGATCTGAGATGTTCTCACTAGACTGACATCTAGATCTGAGATGATCTCACTGAACTGCCATCTAGATCTGAGATGTTCTCACTGAACTGACATCTAGATCTGAGATGTTTTCACTGAAATGCCATCTAGATCTGAGATGTTCTCACTGAACTGCAATCTAGATCTGAGACGTTCTCACTAAACTGACACCTAGATCTGAGATGTTCTCACTGAACTGACATCTAGATCTGAGATGATCCCACTGAACTGACACCTAGATCTGAGATGTTCTCACTAAACTGACATCTAGATCTGAGATGTTCTCACTGAACTGCCATCTAGATCTGAGATGTTCTCACTGAACTGACATCTAGATCTGAGATGTTCTCACTAAACTGCCATCTAGATCTGAGATGTTCTCACTGTACTGACATCTAGATCTGAGATGTTTTCACTGAACTGCCATCTAGATCTGAGACGTTCTCACTGAACTGCCATCTAGATCTGAGATGTTCTCACTGAACTGCCATCTAGATCTGAGATGTTCTCAATGAACTGACATCTAGATCTGAAATGTTCTCACTGAACTGCCATCTAGATCTGAGATGTTCTCAATGAACTGACATCTAGATCTGAGATGTTCTCACTGAACTGACATCTAGATCTAAGATGTTCTCACTGAACTGACATCTAGATCTGAGATGTTCTAACTGAACTGACATCTAGATCTGAGATGTTCTCACTGAACTGACATCTAGATCTGAGATGATCTCACTGAACTGCCATCTAGATCTGAGATGTTCTCACTGAACTGACATCTAGATCTGAGATGATCTCACTGAACTGCCATCTAGATCTGAGATGTTCTCACTGAACTGACATCTAGATCTGAGATGTTCTCACTGAACTGCCATCTAGATCTGAGACGTTCTCACTGAACTGACATCTAGATCTGAGATGTTTTCACTGAACTGACATCTAGATCTGAGATGATCTCACTGAACTGACATCTAGATCTGAGACGTTCTCACTAAACTGACATCTGGATCTGAGATGTTCTCACTGAACTGCCATCTAGATCTGAGATGTTTTCACTAAACTGCCATCTAGATCTGAGATGTTCTCACTGAACTGACATCTAGATCTGAGATGTTTTCACTGAACTGACATCTAGATCTGAGATGTTCTCACTGAACTTACGTCTAGATCTGAGATGTTTTCACTGAACTGACATCTAGATCTGAGATGTTCTCACTAGACTGACATCTAGATCTGAGATGTTTTCACTGAACTGCCATCTAGATCTGAGATGTTCTCACTGAACTGACATCTAGATCTGAGATGTTTTCACTGAAATGCCATCTAGATCTGAGATGTTCTCACTGAACTGCCATCTAGATCTGAGACTTTCTCACTGAACTGACACCTAGATCTGAGATGTTCTCACTGAACTGACATCTAGATCTGAGATGATCTCACTGAACTGACACCTAGATCTGAGATGTTCTCACTAAACTGACATCTAGATCTGAGATGTTCTCACTAAACTGCCATCTAGATCTGAGATGTTCTCACTGAACTGACATCTAGATCTGAGATGTTCTCACTGAACTGCCATCTAGATCTGAGATCTTCTCACTGAACTGACATCTAGATCTGAGATGTTCTCACTGAACTGACATCTAGATCTGAGATGTTCTCACTGAACTGACATCTAGATCTGAGATGTTCTCACTGAACTGCCATCTAGATCTGAGATGTTCTCACTGAACTGACATCTAGATCTGAGATGTTCTCACTGAACTGCCATCTAGATCTGAGATGTTCTCACTGAACTGACATCTAGATCTGAGATGATCTCACTGAACTGCCATCTAGATCTGAGATGTTCTCACTGAACTGACATCTAGATCTGAGATGTTCTCACTGAACTGCCATCTAGATCTGAGACGTTCTCACTGAACAGACATCTAGATCTGAGATGTTTTCACTGAACTGACATCTAGATCTGAGATGATCTCACTGAACTGACATCTAGATCTGAGACGTTCTCACTAAACTGACATCTGGATCTGAGATGTTCTCACTGAACTGCCATCTAGATCTGAGATGTTTTCACTAAACTGCCATCTAGATCTGAGATGTTCTCACTGAACTGACATCTGGATCTGAGATGTTTTCACTGAACTGACATCTAGATCTGAGATGTTCTCACTGAACTTACGTCTAGATCTGAGATGTTTTCACTGAACTGACATCTAGATCTGAGATGTTCTCACTAGACTGACATCTAGATCTGAGATGTTTTCACTGAACTGCCATCTAGATCTGAGATGTTCTCACTGAACTGACATCTAGATCTGAGATGTTTTCACTGAAATGCCATCTAGATCTGAGATGTTCTCACTGAACTGCCATCTAGATCTGAGACTTTCTCACTGAACTGACACCTAGATCTGAGATGTTCTCACTGAACTGACATCTAGATCTGAGATGATCTCACTGAACTGACACCTAGATCTGAGATGTTCTCACTAAACTGACATCTAGATCTGAGATGTTCTCACTAAACTGCCATCTAGATCTGAGATGTTCTCACTGAACTGACATCTAGATCTGAGATGTTCTCACTGAACTGCCATCTAGATCTGAGATGTTCTCACTGAACTGACATCTAGATCTGAGATGTTCTCACTGAACTGACATCTAGATCTGAGATGTTCTCACTGAACTGACATCTAGATCTGAGATGTTCTCACTGAACTGCCATCTAGATCTGAGATGTTCTCACTGAACTGACATCTAGATCTGAGATGTTCTCACTGAACTGCCATCTAGATCTGAGATGTTCTCACTGAACTGACATCTAGATCTGAGATGTTCTCACTAAACTGACATCTAGATCTGAGATGTTCTCACTGAACTGACATCTAGATCTGAGATGTTCTCACTGAACTGACATCTAGATCTGAGATGTTCTCACTGAACTGACATCTAGATCTGAGATGATCTCACTGAACTGCCATCTAGATCTGAGATGTTCTCACTGAACTGACATCTAGATCTGAGATGATCTCACTGAACTGCCATCTAGATCTGAGATGTTCTCACTGAACTGACATCTAGATCTAAGATGTTCTCGCTGAACTGCCATCTAGATCTGAGATGATCTCACTAAACTGCCATCTAGATCTGAGATGTTCTCACTGAACTGACATCTAGATCTGAGATGTTCTCACTGAACTGCCATCTAGATCTGAGATGTTCTCACTGAACTGACATCTAGATCTGAGATGTTTTCACTGAACTGACATCTAGATCTGAGATGTTCTCACTGAACTGCCATCTAGATCTGAGATGTTCTCACTGAACTGACATCTAGATCTGAGATTTTCTCATTGAACTGACACCTAGATCTGAGACATTTTCACTGATCTAGATGCACTGAACAGCCATCTAGATCTGAGATGTTCTCACTGAACTGACATCTAGATCTGAGATGTTCTCACTGAACTGACATCTAGATCTGAGATGTTCTCACTGAACTGACATCTAGATCTGAGATGATCCCACTGAACTGACACCTAGATCTGAGATGTTCTCACTAAACTGACATCTAGATCTGAGATGTTCTCACTGAACTGCCATCTAGATCTGAGATGTTCTCACTGAACTGACATCTAGATCTGAGATGTTCTCACTGAACTGACATCTAGATCTGAGATGTTCTCACTGAACTGCCATCTAGATCTGAGATGTTCTCACTGAACTGCCATCTAGATCTGAGATGTTCTCACTGAACTGCCATCTAGATCAGGACTTTTCAGCTCGGTTTACTCTAGAGCCAAAACTTTGAAAATGGGAATTGTCGTGGGCCAGAGCCTCAGTCCACAAGATCATTAATTCAGTACAACTGGCAATGATCTGTGCACCACTTGCTAGGCCCCTGTTGGCCAGGAGTCTGGTTCTGCTGTGAATTTTCTTCTTTGCGTTCAGCGGCTGTAAACTCTGGCAGAAAGTCCTGGCTGTTCATACACTTCTGAGCTTTGATCTTGTTCCAGGAGTGTTGTGTGCACATCTATTTTTAAAAAAAGTGTTGCCCTTGTATCTCAGGCAGATGCACTCCAACCTTGAAGGAAACACTGATCATATCTACACTGGCCAGGCTTCCTGGTGGGAACCTGCTTCAAGGATGACTGTAGAGAGAAGTAGAGGCAGATGTTGACTAGCATCAGCCTTGGTCTTGGTACACCACCACATGTGGGTCAGCACCTCTGTTTTCCAATCTTGAAATGTGAATGAAGAAATTAGGAAGTGTGGGATGCAGAAGAGGCAGGGGCAAACCAAGACAAATGATGCTCAGTGGTTTAACCCTTTCACTCAAAGAAGCCACACAACTGACACTTCTGGTTGGTACCATTTTCCAGTAAAAGCCGCTTTCCTGACTTGCCATAAAGACATCTTTACAAAAAAATATCTATTAATTGTGTTTCCTTTAAAAAAAAAAAAATTGGCTTTTCTTTTTTTTAAAATAGAAATTTAAACTTCTTCATTGTAACTTCCCCATTTGCTACAGCGGTTACTTGGTGGCCAGGTATAGGATGAAATAAATGTCACGCTAAAATTAGTTTACAGTCCCGAAGAGATAAAAGCCAGTTAATTCAATGCTGCATTCATTTTATTTTTTAAATTTATTTCTTCACTCTCTAATCTTTGCTCATGTTTTAGTTGATAAAATTGATTTCGTGCCATTTTTTTTTTCTGGGTTACATGGTTTAAGTTAGTATTTTTTTAAAAGATTTTTTCAGGAATGTCCGGTAAATGGAAATTTTTGGAACTTGTCTTTTTTCTTTCTAGGTCGCCAGGGCAAAAGGGTTAAAACACTGACATGGAGTAATATCATCAATAGGTTTAATCAAGAACACTAAGGACAGAGAGTAGTTGAGAGACATGAACACCTAGACACATAATGTCATGAGGTCATACAAGCTAACATACTTATACACAGATCTTCAGCAGCTACAAATCCTCTATCACATAGACACACAAATCCATCACTGGCAGGCTCCACCATGTTGGCACCATCACCCCTGCATGTGCTATCTTTCACACACTCTTTGCTGTCATTGCAAGGTTTTCCTGGTGGCTTGCCTGGTCAACGAAAACATAGATTATTAGATTGTCTGCCAGACAGACTAGCTAGTTATGTCTCGCTGGCTGGTTCTGTTTCACTGGGCGGTAGACTGATAAACGATAAGCCAGATTTGGTCAAGGCCTAGGGTTACCACAATATCTTGAGCAGAAA
Organism: Candidula unifasciata; assembly: GCA_905116865.2. Classification (NCBI taxonomy): domain Eukaryota; kingdom Metazoa; phylum Mollusca; class Gastropoda; order Stylommatophora; family Geomitridae; genus Candidula; species Candidula unifasciata. Next base: position 955,913 of record CAJHNH020001835.1, on the reverse strand, counting down.
ACATGACATAATAGGCATTATTATTTTGAGCTGAAAGTCATTTTACCCACCCCCAAAGGAATAGAGAAATATAATTTGTTATTATTTTTATGCAGCATCCATGGCTTAGGCGTTGGGAGTCCGACTCGTAATCCAGCGTACCGCGATCGAAACCCACTGCTGGCTGCGTGGATTTTTATCATGGTATGGGGTGTTGCAGGTCGACCTAGCCTAAAATGGGTACCAGGATGTGCTGTCTTGGAAAAGTAAAGACAGCCGACCCAATGCTGACCACATTACCCACCGAGTGCTGATGGTCTGTAAAAATATGGTCGCTCTTCCCAAATGCCCGAAACGCCTAAAGGCGTGGAAAGGGATCTTTACTTGTTTTTTTTTTTTACTTAATATTATTATTATCTATCATGAACTCATTTACTACCAAGCTATTCACCACACATACATTGTTACTTCATACATCACACACATTTAAGACTGTCCAGACTGGTATTACAAACTGACACATTATCGTCAAGAAATAAATGAAACAATATCCTCTTTAACCGCACTGAGAAAAAACATACTACTACGAAAATCCAGATTTACGGTTTCTATAATGGAATCAAGGCTGAAGGGTTGCGATATCCATAGTACAAAGGGTTAACAGATAATAACCACCCTCCCCCCCCCAAAAAAAAAAAACTTATGAATTTACATCTGTATAACTGACAATATATACTCAGAACTGGCTACTGCATGATCATTAGATATGAAGAAGCTACTTGACATTGATCATTAGAATATATACTCAGAACTGGCTACTGCATGAAGAAGCTACTTGACATTGATCATTAGAATATATACTCAGAACTGGCTACTTCATGAAGAAGCTACTTGACATTGATCATTAGAATATATACTCAGAACTGGCTACTTCATGAAGAAGCTACTTGACATTGATCATTAGAATATATACTCAGAACTGGCTACTTCATGAAGAAGCTACTTGACATTGATCATTAGAATATATACTCAGAACTGGCTACTTCATGAAGAAGCTACTTCATACTGATCATTAGAATATATACTCAGAACTGGCTACTTCATGAAGAAGCTACTTCACATTGATCATTAGAATATATACTCAGAACTGGCTACTTCATGAAGAAGCTACTTCACACTAATCATTAGAATATATACTCAGAACTGGCTACTTCATGAAGAAGCTACTTGACATTGATCATTAGAATATATACTCAGAACTGGCTACTGCATGAAGAAGCTACTTGACATTGATCATTAGAATATATACTCAGAACTGGCTACTTCATGAAGAAGCTACTTCACACTAATCATTAGAATATATACTCAGAACTGGCTACTTCATGAAGAAGCTACTTCACACTAATCATTAGAATATATACTCAGAACTGGCTACTGCATGAAGAAGCTACTTGACATTGATCATTAGAATATATACTCAGAACTGGCTACTGCATGAAGAAGCTACTTGACATTGATCATTAGAATATATACTCAGAACTGGCTACTTCATGAAGAAGCTACTTCACACTAATCATTAGAATATATACTCAGAACTGGCTACTTCATGAAGAAGCTACTTCACACTAATCATTAGAATATATACTCAGAACTGGCTACTGCATGAAGAAGCTACTTGACATTGATCATTAGAATATATACTCAGAACTGGCTACTTCATGAAGAAGCTACTTGACATTGATCATTAGAATATATACTCAGAACTGGCTACTTCATGAAGAAGCTCATGAAGAAGCTACTTCACACTAATCATTAGAATATATACTCAGAACTGGCTACTTCATGAAGAAGCTACTTCATACTGATCATTAGAATATATACTCAGAACTGGCTACTTCATGAAGAAGCTACTTGACATTGATCATTAGAATATATACTCAGAACTGGCTACTGCATGAAGAAGCTACTTGACATTGATCATTAGAATATATACTCAGAACTGGCTACTTCATGAAGAAGCTACTTGACATTGATCATTAGAATATATACTCAGAACTGGCTACTTCATGAAGAAGCTACTTGACATTGATCATTAGAATATATACTCACGTTTCTGGCAGTCACCATAGTTATCTACGTAAAGTGAGTAGTCGCATGTGCACACCCAACCAAGGTCAGCTCGACATTCAGCTCCCGGCACACACTGACCTCGCCCAGAGCACGGCTCCCCAGCCTTAATGGCTTCCTGGCACTTGTCTCCGGAAGGAAAGAATCCAGCCACACACCTGCATCACACACGCATGCAGCAATGAGTTTACAAAAAAGTTAGTTGTGTATCTTTTACAGAACACTGTGAAACCGACCCCAGCGATTTTTGACTGTGATTTTAGGCAATTTTACGTTCAGTAGTTTGCCATTGTTTTCAGAAGGGTCAGTGATAACAATCAGTGGTTCTAATCACGTTTAGCAACATAGTGCAAGTGCTACACCAGATCGAGGCATCATTGGGAAGGGAAGTCACTCTCACTGTGGGCCCCTTATCGTGAAAGGTACCCAGTCATTCATCAGACACTAAAGGGTCACTACTTGGTGTATGTTATAAAAAAATTTCAATGTACAACTCTAGAGCGGACATGACTTTATGTACAAGCAACATACAACACTAGAGATGGACACAGCTTTATGTACAGATGACATAACATACACACACACACACACACACACACAGACATGTGTACTTACGTGCAAGTTGTGTCTCCAGAGTTAGCCTCAAGTGAGTGACACTGACTGAAGGCCACACAAACGTCCAGATCTGGGTCACAAACCACACCTGGTTTTATGAAGCTCTTGCACTGACCATCACGAGGAAAGTGCTCTCCCACACAGACACAATGGCCACCTGTAAGGGACATAACCCACATGATGATCTTGTTTTATTTTTTCTACGTTTGTCTCCCCCTTGAAGCCTAGGTCCTAGGCCAAGACTTTCTATCTATTGTTAACTTGTGCAGCTCGAGACTCTCTCAATCCCAGGACATTCATCATACCTTCAATGGTACCTACTTAGTAGCCCAAAAAGCGCGTGATGCGTTCATGTTTTTATTTTATCACAGGGCACTCAAACTGCTGAATCAGCAGTTTTAAATGCTCTTTCTGTTCAAGAATATGAGTTGAACATATTCTATTAGCATACATTTTACTTTTTTTCCCCAAGTATATAAAAATCAATAAAGAAGTATCCATAATTTAAACAGGATAAAACTTTTAATAGAATACATCCCATAGTATATGGTGGGTGACCTATACCATGACCCCATGACCTCTATCAATGAGGTTAACAGACAAAAGCTGATATCAGCTTGGCTTTTAAAAAGCCATGGAGGTTATAAAAAAGCACCCCTAAATGCTATCTTTAGCTACTATATTCATATCCTGGACAATTTAGCACTGGACAGGTGCACTAAGTACCAAATAATTCACTGTGCTTTTCTGAGAACAGGTCACTGCTGACATGCCCATATATATTGGCTTTTACAGGACTTTGGCACAACCGCAAGTGGCTAGATTTAGTCTTCTCGGGGGCCATGGAGGTTATAAAAAAGCATCCCTAAATGCTATCTTTAGCTACTATATTCATATCCTGGACAATTTAGCACTGCACAGGTGCATTGAGTACCAAAGAATTCACTGTGCTTTTCTGAGAACAGGTCACTGCTGACATGCACATATATATTGACTTTTACAGGACTTTGGCACAACCGCAAGTGGCTAGATTTAGTCTTCTCGGGGGCAGGTAACATATGCTGCACTGAAAACTAGATTCAAGAATAAAAGAACAAACATTCATAAAACATATATCATTAATATCATCATCATCATAATCTTGTCATGTTTGCGAACAATGTAAGTACGTTTGTCTCTCCACAGACCCAGTTCTTGCTGTTTTGTTAAAAAAAAAACTGTGCTGATGATTTCCTCCATGTCCGCTTCTTAGCCCACTTAGACTAATCTGCCTGCCTGTCTGCCTGTCAGTCGGTCGGTCGGTCGGTCAGTCTGTTTGTCTCTGCCTGTACCTGCCTCATTTACTGTTGATTTTTCCAGTTATCACAATGTTTTCCAATACCTGAATGGTCGATGGCAACAATACTAGCCATATGACCCTAAATCCTCAGGTTCAAAGACCATACGGCAAAAGTAGGATTTAGAGTCAGTGATGGCAGTTGTTAGGTCCAGCAGCAGATACTACAGCTGGACATATCATAGTCCTTCGGGTAATGATTGGGTTGTGATGTATTAGGCTTTCACACATTATAGTCCACAACATAATGGTACATCATCATTGTCTTTCCTCATAAATTTTGTATGGCACTATCACATTTCCCCAAGTACAAGACACTTTTTTCCTAATAATGGGTCAAAAACAGTGTACTTCTTTTAGAATAATAGATCTTTATGTAATCATATGATTTTGTCTTCAAATTTCTGGTCCCAAAATCACAGTGAGACTTATATAGGGGATGATCTCATACGTGGGGAAATATGGTATATAACCAAATTAAAACCAAGAAAGGTTGAATTTCTATTTAAAAAAAAAAAAAAATTAAAACACGCAAAACAAAATATTAATAGAAAGTAAAATTATCGGAAGTAGCGTTAACCTTGACAAACAGCATGAGTGGTGCAGGTTCCATTCCGTGTACAGACACCGCCAGCTTCTATCAGTGGGAGGCAGACAGTTCCATTTTCTATTTGATGTGGAGACAGTCAAGCAGTCAAAAATTAGTGGTAGATTACAAAAGGTTAGTGTGAATATTCTGACTAATGTACACACACTGATTTGTCCATGTCACTTTGGCTTGATAAGACGAGTTTGTAATTTTAAGTACACTTTAAAGAGAAATTATTGTGTCTGATTCTCGGTGGGCACTGAGGAAGGTTTAAAATGGACTAATGTGGCATGAGTGGATACCAAGCATCAGTACACCAACATTGCAGGGAATCACGTGGATATACTGTCTGGATATGCACACTTTCCATGTTTTGAAGTATATGGGTGTATGAAGCTAAACTTGTAATTGTATAGACCAATCTTCATGTGACATGTGATGTTATCAACATCATGTTGGCTGCTTATACTTTCCAAAACATTTCCTAGTATAAATTTTAGGTTGTGGTGATCAGCTACTATGGACCCAAATCATCATATCCTTGTCCCATAAACAAGACACAACACAAACTGCAGATTGTCCTCCATTTCTCTAGTCCTGTTCTGCTTTGCAGCATCAAATTTTGAAGAGACACTGGGACACAATCTTGGTATGAGCCACATAGATGCTGGTTTGTTTTAATATCCAGAAGCCATGAGTTGTTAGCCCTTAGGCTCGGTATTATGGATATCGCAACCTTTCGGCCTTGATTCCATTGTAAATACCGTAAATCTGGGAGAAAATGTGGCTTTCCTGCCTACCCCAGGGATTGAACCCGGACCACAAGGAGTTCATCACCTGGTCTCCATGCAATCCGGTTTAGCCAACTACGCTAGAGAGCCGCGACATAGATGCTAGTATTACAGCCTTGGCTATTCCATCTATCCATTACTTGCTTGGTCGACCTCTGGCTCTGCTTCCACTGTGTCTAAGTGACAGGGCTGTGTGTGGTACACTGTCTGCTAGTAGACTTGGCACATGTCCGAACCATTTAATCTGTCATTTTTTGTCATAATTTAACACTGGTTCCATCTCAAATTCTTTTCTGATATCATTTCTGATCCTGCCTCTTGTCCTTATATTTAGGATTTCCATAGACAATACATTTCTCTAGTTTCCATTTTTCTGTTGTTGTTAATATCCATGTTTGGCACCGGTAACACAATGTTAGTAAAAATATGTATTAAATAACGCACTTCTGGTGTCAATTGTTACATGTTTGTTCAAAATTGGGGACATTAGCATGAATGTGAAAGAGTTTGATAAATTTGTAATGAGATCATGTAGCTGACCCCAAAGTCAAGCCTACTCTACTCTGATGATATGCTTGGTAGAGTGCAGTGTCATATTTCCTGCTTTTTATAATGACCCTGGTAAAACACACGCTATAAGGCCACACTAATCTGAACACATTCAACCCTGCCATGTGTAGAATGTTGAATGTTGAATTAAGAATCGACATCACAGCACTCAGGACACTCCCATAAGTGCTCCGTCTTCCTCATCAGCAGCAAGCGAAGAGTTCCAATCCCGATGGCACCAGTAACTGTCTGACTGTATATCCGTCTCATCCTTCTCCTGAGTGCCATGTGTAAAAACCAGTCAGTGGGATAATAACACAGATGCAGTGATACTGGCCAGAGAAAAGTTGTAAACTGGTTAAACATCTTATACTATAACACCCTTGTGTTTGAAAAGACATGAAAAGTTGAATGTTTAACGCTAACAACTCATTTATTCTATGCTCATCCAATTTCCCTCTAAGCTTGTGTTAGGGTATTGTAGCAGTAAAATACCAACAACTTGTGGAAGACACCTTGACCTAACACTAACCTAACCTGTCACATATCCTGTCATGTATCCTGTCACTATCCTGTCATGTATCCTGTCACTATCCTGTCATGTATCCTGTCACTATCCTGTCATGTATCCTGTCACTATCCTGTCATGTATCATGACCTAGTTATTTTCTAAAATGCTCCCCCCACCCCTTGCAGAAGTAACCTGGTCTATTCCGTATTCGTCTAAGGAATTAATAATTTTAGCTGTGATGTCTGAGCAGAGTATATGTGGTAAAGGAATTAATAATTTTAGCTGTGATGTCTGAGCAGAGTATATGTGGTAAAGGAATTAATCATTTTAGCTGTGATGTCTGAGCAGAGTACATGTGGTAAAGGAATTAATCATTTTAGCTGTGATGTCTGAGCAGAGTACATGTGGTAAAGGAACTATATTTGAAATTTCCATCTTCAAACTTGATAATCTTTGATTGTTATGGTTCTGATTTTGAAGTCTCAAATTTTTCATTTGATTTGTCCTCATGCTTTTTATGAGTGTTTTAGTGCTACCTACAGTTATCAGTTAAAATGGAAAGCAAGACTAGACTGTAAGCTTGACATCATCTAGACTGTAAGCTTGACATAATGTAGACTGTAAGCTTGACATCATCTAGACTGTAAGCTTGACATCATCTAGACTGCACGCTTGATGTGATGTATAACAGCCTAACAGAATATTGATACAGCTATCAAAATCCCAGAATTTGTTTTCCTCTTCACCCATGATGTTTTTTTAAAGATCTCATCTTCACTGTGAACAAGAAAAAAAAACTACTGATACACTCACCTGGTTCAACTGGGCTGTAGAATCCCTCCAGACACTCACAGACAGACTTTGCCAGATTGCACTCAGCATGGGACACACACTGATCTAAAGCTAGACACCTTTCACCTGGCCCTAACCTGGTGTGACACCCTCCAAGACTGGCGTAGAACTCGGCATCACACTGACAGATACCCTGAGAAATCATCCCTGGCTTGAAGCACGTGGAGTTGAAAGAACATTGGGTGGATGAACTGCAAGTATCCCCAGTTGGCTTTAAAGGCACACAGGTCCCAGCTTCACTGTAGTATCCGACTTGACATTGACAGAAGCCAGTTTGGACATCACATTCAGCATTCTGCACACACTGACCTTTCTGGCTGCACTCTCTGCCAGCTTTTTTTCTGTCTAGGCACTGCCCAAGGTCGCTGTAGTACTGTGGTTCACACATGCAGGTGAACGTTTTTGCATCACAAGTGGCCTTATGGATGCACTGACCAATGTTTGTGCATGTATTCCCAGCCTTGACCCTGTCCTGACACACGCCATCAGCATCTTGGAAGTAATTTGTCGAGCAAATGCAAGTAGTATGGTCAAGGTCACATTCTGCAAAGGCAACGCACTGACCTTGAGCTGAACAATTCTTACCAGCAGGAACACGATTTCTACACATATTTTGTGGATCTTGATAAAAATCTGGCTTGCACTGGCAAGTCTGGTCATGCAGCTCTGAGCAGAAGGACCCATACACGCACATGTCCACACTCCAACATTTTTCACCAGTTTTCTTCTTTTCAATGCAGGAGTTGTTGAAAGGAAAATATTCAGGCACACACAGGCATACACTTGGAGCATGAGCAGTCATTTTGGGGTAAATAGGGATGTCTTGTTCTGTAAAGGATACGTTTCTTTTTGGAACTCGTATAACGCAGTCTGAATTAGGGACACATTTATCAATGAGAGCATCACAAGGATGCTGTGGCGGAGTTAAAGGCTTGCACTGGCCCTCAAAATTGAAGAATGCATCAAGGCAGACACATGTATGATTTGATGAACAGGTGGCATCTTTAGTGCAAGTTCCTTCCTCTTGACAAGGCTGGTCAGCTGGGATTAGCTTTTCACAAACACCATGACCTGAAGTGTTGAGATAGTAGTTGGGGTTACACTGACAGAGGCCAGTTACAGGGGAGCACTCAGCATTGGCAACACATGAGCCAATGTCTTGACAAATATGGCCACCATCAATTCTTTTTTCACATTTGCCATTGCTTGGGTAAAAATCTGGCAGACACTGGCACTGTTTAACATATTTAGAGACAAACTGGCATGTTGAATTAAATGTACACTGGTGATCTATGTCACAATTGCTGCCATGGTCTATCAAATCCTGGCATTCACCATTCTGGTTGAAGTATCCAGACCGACACTGACACTGACCGCTGGTCAAGTTACACTCTGCTAGCTGGACACATTGACCCATAGCTGCACAAGCAGACCCTGGCCGGAGTTTGTCATTACACACACCACTGTTGTTATAATGATATTCGTCACAGACACACTCTTTCTTGACCAGGTCACACTCTGAATGTGTGACACAATGACCTATTTTGCTGCACTTATCACCTGGTTTGATTCTGGGTTTACATTCATTGATGTCTTTGTAGTAAGGGAGATCACATGTGCAGATGTTTGTAGAGGGGTCGCACTCAGCATGAGCCACACACTGGCCGTAGTCAGCACAATACTTGCCGGCTCTGATTCTTGTAACGCAAATGCCGTTATTGTTGTAGAACTCTGGCTGACAATCGCACATGGAGCTGGTTAAATTACACCTGGAGTTAATGGCACACTGTTCCAAATCACTGCATGCGCCACCTGGAGGCATCTTTTTTGAGCATGATCCTCCTGCATCAAAGTAGTTCACTCCACACTGGCATATAAGAGCAGTTGAATTGCATTCTGCAAAATCCACACACTGGCCAGGTGCTGAGCATTTGTTGCCTGTTGGAATTCTTGTCTCACATTGGGTTTTGGTCTCAAAGAATCCAGATTTACATCGACACACACCTGGAAGAATTACAGGTAAAACAAAATGTAAATACCCATGTGTGAAATACAGCTAGAATTTAAAAAAAAAAATATAAAGATCATCTGTGTAAAGAGGATAACTACGTAGAACACAATATCAAAAGTTTTTTTTTTTTAAAATTAAAAAAAAAAAAAACATGCAAAGAAAAGACACTTGGAGATAAAGGTAGTGTGAAGGTGTAGGAGAACCAAGCAGAAAAACACAGAACATTGGAAAACAAATTATGAAACTTTGTTGCAAAGAGCTAAAGACTGTGAGAATACAGAGCATGAATATCTATATCCTATTCACGTTACTGTTGATACATTATGCATTTACAAGTGATCTCCCTTGCTGTTTGTTTGCTGCTTCTATGCCTTGGTATCCCATGTCATTTAACATTCCTTTATTTCCTTATCTTCTACCGCCTTTCTTCATGTTTACTTAAGTGATCGATGTCTCCTTCTCCAGCTGCTGTTGATCTGAGGGCTGTCCTTGAAAGTATCACAAGGCACTTTGCAAACATGTCCAAGCCATCTCCACCTTTTTCCTTTGATAATGTTTGTCACTGATGAACTTGCTGTTTTCTACTTCTCTTCTTCATCTGAGATTTTGTTTCATCAAAATATTTACAGAGTTATCCTTTTATTTTGAAAAGTCTCTATTTTTTTGCACTGCTGTCATTTTCCTATACTCACTACTGTATAATAGAATTGCTAAAATGTTGCTCTTGTATAATGTGAGTTTGTTTTCAAACTAAGTCTCTTTGGAATCCATATATTGTTAACCATTGGGAAAATACTGAACATAGGAGAGTAGAAAATGAAAATAAATTGTATCAGGAAAAAAAAAATAACGAAGAAATATGGAAAAGTAGGGGGGAACCCTAACTATGACAACATAGCAAAGAGGCATTTCTCTCACTTTGATGATACAAGGGGAAGTCAATAAGTCATAAATTGTTGTTTAAAAAGAACTAAATTGATAACAACTTGAAAACTGTTCCTTTATTTTTCAACATAATTTCCACCTACATTGATGCAATTGTCCCATCATTTTATCAGTCCTCCCAAACCTGCTGCATAGAACTGCGTGCTCTGTTTTCTAAACCATATTTTTACTTCACATTCAACTTCTGCATCATTCATGAAATGTATTCTGCCAAGGTGGGTTTTCAGTGGACCAAAAGGTGGAAATTGCTAGGGGTTGAGGTGTATGCTGATGCTGAACCATGCGAGCACCCTAGTGCAGCTGCTACAGAGTCAACCGGTACTCGTCTGTCACCTCTAATCATCACCTCCACCTACTGCACAGATGTATCTGTTGCAATCTCAACAGGACAACCATATCAGACTCCAACAAAATATTTTAGAGCATCCTTGAGATTTTTTTTTTTTAACCCTACTATGCACCGCTTTAAGGGATAAATGATTGTTAGCATAAGCAGGAAGCATTTCCTTATAAATGTCCTTTGCAGGTAACCCCCCCCCCCCCTCCCCCCCTCCCCCACTTTACGAAAAAGAAATACACAACAGCACATTTTTCTTTGAGGGTACACTTCAAGAGTACAGTCGCCTTTTTGTTTCTGTGTTGCGAGTATGCATGCAACACTTTGCACTACTTAACACATGGAGACATAAAGTTGGATGTTGCAGTCATCTCATAACACCTTTAGAAACCACCAACTACATTTTCCGGCCATCCCATAACCATTTGTGACTTACTTATTGACTTCCCCTTATATATGGTATTTCCACATACAGGTGTGTGGTCATCTTTCACATAGATGATACATATTTCCCACACACTGATACCACGTATCTCACACACGCACTTACCTTGATGACAGGTACTATTGCTCACACACTGTTGGTCATGTGTGCAAGCTTCTGCAGGCACTAGTTTCGGCACACATGTCTTGAGGTGTGGGAAGTGGGTGCCTGCACACTCACACAGACCACCCCAGCGAGTCTGACATTCAGCAAATGGTACACACTGTCCGAAACCTGTACATGGCGTGCCAGGTGGCTTGGCTAAACAAATAAATATTGAATGCATGTTAAGTAGGTTCAAATCCTTATCAGAGTAGGTTTATATTTCTTCCAGTTTCATGCGGTTACCAATTCTTCTTCTTATAGTCCATGCTGTGTGGCATTGGTATCCATGTTGTTCAGAACCTTCTGTCATATGTACTGTCAATCCATTCCGACAGAGATTTTTTGTCTTCCATGCCATGATATCAAACTGTCAACTTTCTCAGTTTACTTCTGCCTCTTTCCCACTCCAGCTTTCCCACTGTCATGATGTACTCCATTTTTGTCATTCTCATCACATGACCAAAGAATCTAGATTGACTCTTTCTGATGTGGGTGATCAGCTCTCTTTGTAAGTCAGTTTCTTTCAAGACGTCTTCATTACTTTTTTTTTAAACTTGTCCAGGGTATTCTCATAATTCATCTATAAAAATCACATTTCTGCTGCTTCTAAATCAGTTTTCACTAATCACCCATCAGTCCCTGTTTCCCTTTATATATCAGGATAGGATTAATAGACTCCCGAGTGTTCTCTTTCACACCTCAGTTGACAAGGAAAGATTAATTATCATTGTACAAAATGCTACTTTGTTTGAGCTATTCTTCATTGAACGCCTTTAATACATTTTTCATCTGATGTTATCAGGGTATCCAACTACTAAACAGATCAACTTGCTTGAGGTTTCTCCCATTAACTTTGCTGCATCTTGGAGGGTGATGCTACTTAAACTCAAAATATCCTTTATAGTTTTCAAAAATTAAATATAATAATATCATCATAAAGAAGGATTTATAGCACACATGTGGGTCTCCTGGGTTCCATTTATGGGAGGTGGTGGGAGAGGAGAACATATCCGCTACCCTCACAAAAGCATCTTGTAAAAAGGTGACTATTTAAGAAACGGAAAAAATGGGACAAGGGATAGTAACACTAAACTCTACCAGGTATGCCAGAGGAGATAACCAAGGATAGTACTGAGCTTGACGTTAGCTACCTAATCCTATAAAAATGAAAACAATGGCCTTAAAAACAAAACAAACCCACCATGGTCAAGTGAACAAGAGATACAAATAATATCCAGCCAACAAAAACAAAAAGAACAGTTTGTCAATCGCTCTGTTTAACTGGCTCTGCCATTTCATTGATTCAGACTGATTTTTGTATCAGAATGATGCAAATAATTTGTGTGTGTGTGGGGGAAAGGGGGTGGGGGGAAGCAAAAGTGCCATACTGTGTTAAAGTCTTCAAGTTTACAAGAGCTTGGTTACTGCTTGATGAGGTGAAGTAATCAGAGCACTTCACTGTAGCATTGTCTGTATCCAACTGATAGTCTGTGACCTGTCACAGGCAAAATCTGATTTCTTCCCTATCAGTAGTCATGTCTGATTTCTTCCCTACCAGTAGCAATGTCTGATTTCTTTATTATACTTTTTCTAGTTATTGTCAATAGCAATGTTTTATTAATTTCTGAATTATTTAACAAAAAACACAAAACAAAACTCTTTCACTGATTACTTAAGTCAAGAATGTTTTCCCTTTCCAAAATTTACATCAGCAAAATCTCGTTCCTTCTCCAACTAACAGAGAGATTTGGGTCACATATGGGTCGTATGACTGAGTTATTTGTGTGAATATTTTGTGTATGAAAACACAAAGAAAGAAAGGAAGAGGATCTTCACACGGATCAGTTTGTTTTCATATGCACATTATATAATATCCATGTATGTGTCAGCTGTGATGGATTGTGGAAGACTTGTTTCATATGCACATTATATAATATCCATGTATGTGTCAGCTGTGATGGATTGTGGAAGACTTGTTTCATATGCACATTATATAATATCCATGTATGTGTCAGCTGTGATGGATTGTGGAAGACTTGTTTCATATGCACATTATATAATATCCATGTATGTGTCAACTGTGATGGATTGTGGAAGACTTGTTTCATATGCACATTATATAATATCCATGTATGTGTCAACTGTGATGGATTGTGGAAGACTTGTTTCATATGCACATTATATAATATCCATGTTTGTGTCAACTGTGATGGATTGTGGAAGACTTGTTTCATATGCACATTATATAATATCCATGTATGTGTCAGCTGTGATGTGTGGAAGACTTGTTTCATATGATTGTATGTGTCAATGGATTGTGGAAGACTTGTTTCATATGCACATTATATAATATCCATGTATGTGTCAACTATGATGGATTGTGAAAGACTTGTTTTCATATGCACATTATATAATATCCATGTATGAGCTGTGATGGATTGTGGAAGACTTGTTTCATATGCACATTATATAATATCCATGTTTGTGTCAACTGTGATGGATTGTGGAAGACTTGTTTCATATGCACATTATATAATATCCATGTATGTGTCAACTGTGATGGATTGTGGAAGACTTGTTTCATATGCACATTATATAATATCCATGTATGTGTCAACTGTGATGGATTGTGGAAGACTTGTTTTCATATGCACATTATATAATATCCATGTATGTGTCAGCTGTGATGGATTGTGGAAGACTTGTTTCATATGCACATTATATAATATCCATGTTGTGTCAGCTGTGACGGATTGTGGAAGACTTGACTGAAGAGGAATAAGGAGGTGAAGGAGGGGGAAGATGACAAGAAAAAAAAATAACCAGAGAAAGTATAATACAAATGCAAAGGAAAAAGGAGAGAGGGAAAAAAGGCTGAAATAGTGTCATCTCAAAGTGTTGGACACATAAAAGATGATAAAAAACAGCAAAACATTACAGAAAAGAAAAAACTTACAAGCTTCACACTGAGCTCCACTCTGGTAGAATAACTGCTGACATTGACAGGTTTTGTTGACACTGACAGCGCTGTTGTCAGATATTGTGCTGGCTCGTGACAGGGGTTCCACACAGTGAGCATTGCCCGTACACTGGTGGCTGCTGTTACAGACGTTTCCTGCAGAAATCTGCTCCTGGCAATTGCCATTTACATGGTCATAGTAGCCAGATAAGCACTGACATTGCTTGACTACAGGGTCACATTCGGATTTATGGGTACACTGATATGTTTGCAAACATGTCTGACCTGCAGGAACTCGGGGTTGACATTTTCCTGTTTCATTGTAAAAATCTGGCTCACATTCACATTGTCTGGATATTGGGTTACACACTGCATGAGGGGTACACTGATATGTATATTCACAAAAATCATTAGTTGTTTTATCACTGACTGGTACTCTTTTGTAGCAGAGGCCTGATTGGTTGTAGTACTGTGGTTGGCAAGAGCATGTCTGTGTGCCGGAGTCACAAGAAGCAAATTGTGTACATTGTTGTGTTGTGTTGCACTCCCCCTCTGTTCTGATTCTATCAAAGCAAAGCCCATTTGTTGAGTTGTAAAATGTTCCTAAACACAGACATCGGCCAACGTAGGGATCACATATGGAATTATGGGTACACTGATGTGTTTGTTCACATCTGCCATTGACCTTGATCCTGTTGCCACAATCTCCTGCTGAAGTGTTGTAGAAAGAGTCCAGGCACTTGCAAGTGCCAGTTAAAGGATCACATACAGCATTGACCGTACATTGATGTGAATCCTGGCAAAGTTGATTAACGGGAAATTGCTTATCACAGCTTCCTGATTGGTTGTAATACCCATGGTCACATTGGCATGTATTATTGTCAGAATTACAAACTGCATGATTGGTGCATTCAGATGAGCTCCGACATGGCTCTCCTGCCTTAGTTCTCTGTACACACTGGCCTGACTTGCTGTAAAAATCTGGCAAACACCGGCAAACATCATCATACTTGGAACAACTGGCATTATGTATGCACTGATAAGTTGCACTGCATCCCTCCTCTACATCCTTACGAAGAAAACACTGCCCATTTTCTTGGAAGAATTCCTGTAGGCATTCACAAATTTGGGAATTTAGGTCACAGCTGGCGTTATGAGTGCATTGTTGTGAACTGTTACATATTTCTCCACTGGGTATCCTCTTGTGACAAATTCCAGACAAACTATAGAAAAGAGGATGACACTGACAGGTTTTGTCCATGCGATCACAACTGGCGTCATGTGTGCACTGGACAGTTGAGTTACAATGTTCCCCATGTCCCTTCCTGGCAATGCAATGGCCTGATTGGCTAAAATAATCAGGGTCACAGAGACACGTGTCTGTAAATTTATCGCAAAATGAAAACTGTGTACACTGGTGGGTGCGTAGACAAGAGTCTTTCACCTTGATTCTCTGTAAACAGAGACCAGTTTCATTGTAAAAATCGGGCTCACACTCACACTTCTGGGTCAAAGGTGAGCAAATGGCATGATGGGTACATTCGTGGCTGTCCTGGCAAGGCTTGTCTGCCAGGAGGCGACGCTTACAGATTCCACTTTCATTAAAATATGATTCCTGGCAAGCGCAGAAATTAGACGTAGGGTCACACATTGAGTTATGTGTACACTGGTGTGTTTGATTACATGGTTCATCTATGTGGACTCGTGGCAAGCACTCTCCTGAAGAGTTATAGAATGTCACGTCACATCTACACACTCCCGTGACACAACTAGAATTATGTGTGCACATATTAGTATCCTCACACGACTGTTCAACTTTCTTACGTGGCTTGCACATATCATTCTCAGTATAAAATTCATAAACACACATGCACATCTGCGACATGGGATTACACTCAGCATTGGCTACACATTGGTGTGTTGAGTTGCAGGTTTGAGTGGGCGGCACACGTTTCTCACAATGGCCAGACACAACGTAGAAGTCAGGATTACATTCACAAACCCCTTCAGTGGTGCAAGATGAAAATTGTGTGCACTCATGGGTGGAGCTACACGTTTGATTGACAGATGCTCGTGGTTTACATGCACCTGATTGGTTGTAATAATCAGAGTAGCACTGACATAGCCCTGGTGGCTGTAGCCCTTGTGGTTGGCATGATGCAAACAACGTACACTGATCTGAAGATGTGCAGGTGGTTTCTGTTGGTTTACGGGGAAGACATTCCTGATTGGACGTATAGTAATCAGCTTCACATTGACATACTCCAAGTGTACTGTTGCAGGTGCTGAACCGCGTGCACTCATGTGTTCTGTTGCACTTCTCTTCTGTTTTGATTCTCTTTATGCAGTGACCTGAATCATTATAGAAGTTGTGGAGACACTCACAAACTCCTAGTGTGTTGCATTCAGCATCATGGGTACATTCTCTAGTGTTGTCACATGCTTGGTCTACAACTGTTCGAGGCACACAAAAGCCATCGGAGTCAAAGAAGCTGGGTAAACAATAGCAGAGGCCAGATGCGGTGTTGCATTCAGCATGATGGACACACTGATGAGAACTCTGGCATCTAGGTTTGTCAGGGGCAACTCTCTTTAGACATGACCCACTAGAGTTGTAGAAATCTGGCAGGCAGTCACAAGTATTGTTGTCTGTGCAAAAAGAGTTGTTGACGCACTGGAAGTCATGCTGGCAACTTTCTCCAGTTGTTGCCATGGGGCGACAGACTCCACTGTCATTATAGAAACCATCAACACATTCACAAACTTGAGACATTAGAGAACATGTGGCATTATGGGTACACTGTATGCTGTCTACACACCTGTTACCAACAGTCTCTTTCTTCCAGCAGTTCCCAAGATGTTGATAGTAATCGCCATCACACAGGCAGATACTAGCTTCAGTGCTGTTGGTTGTACAGTGAGAGTGATCCCCACACTGACTGCTGGAGTTGCAGTGCAGGCCCACCTGAAACACTTCTTGACAAGACCCAGAAGCCTCGAAATATCCATGTACACATGTACACAACAAGGGCTGACCTTCACAATTTGCATGCTGTACACACTGACTGCTTGTGTTGCACGCTGCTCCTGAGGGAACTCGGTCGATGCACATATTTCTTGAGTCTGTGTAAAACTGGGTCAAACACTGACATGCTGCTGTGCTGGCATTACAGTAGGCATTGTGGGTACACTGTTCTGTCTGATTACATGATTGTGAGACAGGCAGCCGGCTCAGACATTTGCCATTCAGTTCATAGAAATCTATCTGGCATGTACATGCAAACTGGCCTGTCAAACTGGATGTACATTCAGAATTTAATGTACACTGCTGGGTTTGGTTGCAAGAATGTCTAACAGGCTTCCTCTCCTCACAGGTGGACTTTGAATTGTTGTAATATTCATCATTGCACTGGCATGTGTTAGTTGCTGTTGAACAGTTGGCATGGTATGTGCACTTTGTTGTCTCTTGACAGACTTGTCCAGCTTTGACCAGCTGCACACATAGATTCTGCTCATCTCTGTAGAAACCTGGGAGACATTCACACTGGGAAGTTGCTGAGGAGCAGGAAGCATTGTCGGTGCACTGCACACTGCTGTTACACTTGTCACTGACACGAAGAAGTTTGTCACATCTGCCACTGTTGCTGTAGAATTCTGGTTGACAGGTACACTGACTTGTCGTGACAGAACAGTTGGAATGAGGTGTGCACTGTCTGCTCTCATTACAGGCTTGACCTGCACTGATCAAAGACTCACACTTTCCACTGTCTGTGGCATAGAAATCAAGGTCACATGTGCAGAGATGGGTCAAAGGTGAACAAGTGGAGTTATGCACACACTGATTGGTCTGATTGCAATCTGTGTTGGAAGGAATTCGCAGCAAACACTTTCCTTGCTCATCATGAAAATATTCAGTGCTGCACTGACAAACATCTGTCATCTTTGAACATACAGCATGTGTCACACACTGTCGTGTCTCTTGGCAACTACCATTGTGTTTTACAAGCTCCTCACAACTTCCTGTTTGGTTGTAATATCCTGGATCACACTTGCATAAGTTTGTATTATAATCACAGTTTGCGTGTGGTACGCACTGTCCAACCTGGCCTACTTGACAAGGTTTTTCAGCTTCAATTTGCAGAAGACACTGACCATCCTTCTGGTAGAAACCTGGCACACACCTACAAATGCTGCCATTGTTAGCATCACATACGGCATTGGGGACACACTGATTAGTTGAATTACAGGCTTCAGTGACAGGGATCCTTGGGTCACAGGAAGAATTAAACAATGTGTAGAAATCTGGAGGACACTCACACACTTTACTAGTCTTTCCTGTGCATACGGCATTGCTGACACATTGCTTGTCAGCGTCACATTGTTCATGAACTTTCTGAAACTCTCGACACTGGTCTTGTTCAGGATAGAAGCCAGGATCACACAGGCACACAAGAAGCTTTGGGTCACAGTTGGCATTGGCCACACACTGGCCAGGTCCAGAACAGGAGCTGTTTACTCTGACGAGTTCCTGGCAGTTGCCAGACTCTAGGAAGAAGCCAGAGTTGCAAACACAGGTCTGGTTGCCTGCCATGTCACACTCTGCATTTGAAGTGCAAGTGCCAGTTCCTGGGCAAAAATCTCCAGCATCAATGGTCTTCTTACACTTCCCATTTGTTTCAAAGTAGTCAGTCTCACACTGACAAGTATGCACTGGAGCCCCCTTGCAGACAGCATGTTCCACACAATGCTCTGTAATATCACAAGAACGTGATGCATTGATCAGTGGATGACAGTTTGGTCCACTTTGATAAAAGCCGGATGTACATAAACATATGTTACTTACGTCACATTCGGCACCAATCATACAAGTGCCATTTTTAATGCAAGGGAGACCAGCATTAATTCGTTGCTTGCAATGTTTATTTTCTTCATAAAAGTCTTGTTTGCAGTCACAACTTGATTCACCAAAAACATTCTGGGTACAAGAAGCGTGGGCAACACAAATATCTTTAGCATCACATGGGTCTGTGACATTCACAAACTTCTTACATACATTATCATACTGAAAATATTCCCCAACACACATACATGTTTGCGCATCTTCAGGCCGCAAGCATTTAGCACCTTCCACACACTGATAGTCCCACATGCAAGCTTCTGTGGCATTTTTCAAGGGCATACATGATTTATCTGCTCTGTAGTATTCTTTTGTACATTGACAAGTGCCTTGTTGCCCTCTGGACACAGGCTTTTGTCCATCAAGGCAGGATGCACCGGTTGCACAAACGTCGCCAAACTCACAAGGGTCAGTAGCATTTAGAATGGGATTACACTGATCCTGCTTCTGAAAATATCCTTCCTGGCAAGTGCACCGAGACACTGTTTGGCCTGCAGTCTGGTTTGTGATCAGTTGACATTCAGCACCTGGTACACACTGTCCCAGAGCTGAGCATTCAGTGGTGGCATTCTTACGTTCATGGCAGCCTAATTTGTCGAGGAAATGAGTGTTCAAACACTGGCAGGTCATCGATGAAACGGAAGAGCTGTTTGTCATACATTCAGCCCCAACTATACACTGACCTGCCTCTGAGCAGGGCATTGTTGCATTTAGAACATGTTTGCAAACAGTATCTTGCTCAAAGTATCCACGTCTACACATGCAGACACTGGTCTGTGTGAATGCTTGTTTAATGCATGCTGCCTCATTGATGCACTCAAGGTCATCGAGGCATGCCTGGGTGGCATTTTTCAGGGGATGACAGAGTGGGCCATCTTTGTAGAAATCTGGCAGGCATGTGCAGGAAGTGTTAGGTGGTGTCCCTTGGCACTCAGCTCCTGGCACACACTGACCCTTTCCTGTGCATGATTCTGAAGTATTTCTCAACGGGAAACATGACAGCTGGTCTTGATAGTATCCTGACATACAATGACATTGACGATTCGAAGTATTTGTCCCTGGACCGACATCTACACACTCTGACCCCTTCTGACATTCAATGTTGCTCATACAAGGTGATGTTGCATTTTTTCTGTTCTTACAAATGTTATTGTCTTCATAGTAAGACTCTTCAAGACATGTGCAGTGCCGTGTCCGTGTGTTATCTTGCACACATACTGCTCCGTGTACACACTGTTGGTCCCAACCACACAGACTTGATGCGTTCTTGAGAGCATGGCACAACTGGTCTTCTGGGTTTTCATAAAATCCTTCCTGGCATGTGCAAGTAAGATTTTGTGTGGTCAGGTTTTTCTCACATTCTGCACCAAAAATACACTGGCCAGGTTTCGTACATGGCAAACTGGCATTAATTACCAGCTGACAAAGGTTAGCTTCATCCTGATAGTAAAAGTCCTGCAAACAAACACAATTCTTGACTCCACGTGAAGTTTCCTGACACAAAGCTCCAGAAATACACTGAGAATCAGCCTCACATGGCTGGTTACCTTTAATAAGAGGTTGGCATTCATGGTTGCTGTCTTCATAAAAACCTGGCTGACACTGGCAATACAGGACTGTTGGATGTGTCTCATTGGCTGCACACTCAGCTCCATGGATACACTGTCCCACAGCCTGGCAAGGCAGACTGGCATTTAACAAGGGTTTACATTTCATCTCATCCATGTAAAATGAATCTTCACAAACACATTTCTTGGCTCCTCTCTCAGACTGGCATTCTGCTCCTGACACACACTGATGCGTTCCCTGGCAAGGCAAACTGGCATTGATACGCTCCTTGCACTCATGTCCATCTTGGTAAAATTCCTGGTCGCAGACACAAGTTCCATTGGTGCCCAGGGTTAGTCCTGAACATTCGGCATGTAGAATACACTGGCCAAGTTTGTGGCAGACGTCACTGGCATTTTTGAGTCGATGACACAAATCTCCTTCTTCAAAGAAACCACCACGACACTGACAGGACTGATTCCCTGGAGCCCCTAGACACTCAGCTCCAAGGGTGCACTGACCAGTTGCGGTACACGATGATGATGTATTCTTCAAAAGCAGGCATTCTAAGTGCTCAGATGTGTAGTAACCTTCTGAACATTTGCATGAAAACTTTGAGCCCAAATCTTTTGTGCAGTCAGCGTTGATCACACACTGATCAATTCGGACACAAGGTAAAGTTGCGTTGATCCGTGGCTCACATCGGGTGCCATCTTGATAGTATTCTGGGTCGCATGTACATCTGTTTCCACCGGGCTGTGCTTCACAAGCTGCGTTAGCAACGCACGAGCCAGCGAGCTGACATGGTTCTCCAGCTTCTTTCAGCTTGCTACATGTGTCTCCATCTTGGTAGAAGCCATCACTGCAGAGACACCTGCTGGAGTTGGTGGCTAAGTCGCTAGCATTTTGGCACTCAGCGTTAGCGACACACTGACCTAGATTTGTGCATGGTTGAGTCGGCAAGATTCGAGGACTACAAGCCAACCCTTCCTGGTAAAATCCGGGCAGACATTCACATTGTGCTCTGGAAAACATGAAACAGAAAAGTGTTTAAAAATATGGCAATAAAGAAGAAGAAAATCAACACATAAGTACATACAAGCATTAGAGATATTCAACATTAGTATCTGATCACAGCAGATGTAGATGTCTGTCTGGAACTAGAGTGCTCTAGATTACATTTTTCAGCATTGCTATATAATTATTTCTATATGTGAAAGCTCTAATCATCACTATCATCATGTGCATGATGGTAAGCGTAGCCTGTAATCTTTTGTCATCTCACATGATCACCAGAATCATGGATCAGTTCAATGTTTTTGTCTCACCGCATCCAACAGGCTTTCCAGGTATTTATCTCTTTGCTTTTCTCTTGCTCTCTTTCCATCAATCCTGCCAGTTGTCAATTTCAACTTCCTTTCCGGTTGTCAAGTGTGTAGTGAACACACGTGGAGTGCATTCGTTTGGGTCTGGTGAGTTTTTAACGCTATAAATCTATATTTGTGTGGTCTACTACATTACCAAACAATTGTCTGAAAACAATATGTCCGATCAGTCATCGTCTTCACGCCTAGCAAAGCGATTTTCTGCTTTAGAATCATCAAATTTGATAAAACAGTGGATCGATCAAAGTAATGTGGAGTTGGATAATGACAGTAGCGATGTGGAATTTCCCCAAACCGTTGACGAGTCAAGTTCTGATGAGGAACATGTGTGTAATTTACCTCCTGCTAAGAAGACAACACTGACTAATTCTGCCATGGCAACACAAGAGAATAGTGGTGCTGAAGCACCCCGTAACGTGACACTAGCTAGTCCAAATGTCAGCGCTTCTAGTACTAGTACTACTAGTAGAACACGCCAGAAAGATAGTCGTTGTCAGTGGAGAGGTGTTACTGAGGGAAGAACACGATCAAGGTTTCTGTTCAAACCTCCATGTCCAGTTGGTGTGACAGAACACTGGAGAATATATTTTGTCTTGTTATGGTAGTGTTGTTAAAATTTCTATGGAACAACAACTATTTCACATTTTGCTTTAATATTAGCTGTGCATACTTATTAGTGGTGTACCTCCTTTGTGATGCATTTTGGATATCAAGAATTTAGGATTAACTTTTAGGTACCTGGAAAAAACTTGTTTATAATTTACTTACCTCTCAAAGTCACTGTTTTCTTTACTAAATACTAACTAACAGTTTAATTGTTTGTTGTAGCAGTATGCTAATATTAATCCTTATCCATTTATGTTTAACTTTATGTATGATATGTGTATGTTGGACATCAGCTGCAGTTGTGTGGTTTGTTTTAAAGTGCTGCATTTGTTAAAAGTCAAAATCATATCCCCCCCCCCCTTTTGGACCTCTGATGCAAAACCCCCTGAGACTCAAAGAGTTAATACTCTACAACACATTTGATTTTTTATATTTTAATTACATCCTTCTAGACAGATTAGATAGGTTAAAGTTCATAATGATTACAACTTAGCCTTTAAATGGTCATAGGGGAAAGTTCGCTACAGGGTAAACAGTGAGCAAAGTCTTGTCATAATCACCTTCCATTTTTCAGTGCACACTGGGCCCCAAGGATGCACTGTCCAGGGGCATTACATAGGGCTGTAACATTCTTCCTCTGCTCACACATCCCTCCCCTTTCATAGAATTCAGACTTGCATCTGCAGACCAGGGCAAACCCGTTTGATTGACACTCGGCATTGAGGGTACATTGGTTGTCACTTTCACAGGCCAGGCCCACTGCGACATTCTGGCATGAAAAATACATTCATGGGAAATGATTAGCACTCGGCATTGATGGTACATTGGTTGTCTACTTGACAGGCCAGGCCCACTGGGACATTCTGGCACGAAAAATACATTCATGGGAAATGATTAGCACTCGGCATTGATGGTACATTGGTTGTCACCTTCACGGGCCAGGCCCACTGCGACATTCTGGCATGAAAAATACATTCATGGGAAATGATTGGCACTCACTGAAGTGATGCAAAATAGTAGAGATGAGGTGAGGAAGTCATATTGGGCAATGTCAATATTTATTATGTAAGCTGCGAAATGTGTGTTTTTCAGATGTTATATGTTATTGAACTTTATTGTTACTATTGAGTGTTACTGTAATTGAGTGTTATTGTTTTTGTATATTCTGTTGAGTGTTATTATTACTGAATGTTACTATTATTGAGTGTTGTTTTTATTGAAAGTGAATTTGATAGAGATTTTAAGTGTTATTAAGTATTCTTGTTTCGGAGCCTTACTGTTATAGAAATGTTATGTGTTGATGATTGTTACTGTTATTGACTGCTATTGTTATTAAATGCTATTTTTAACGAGATGCTGTAAGTTATTGAGTATTACTACTATTGAGTGTTGTTGTTGCTGAGTATTACTGGGATTCCATGTACAAACGTTGCTGTAACAACGAGTACATGTACACTGAGGCAGTTGGAGCTGGAGTTATAGGTAAATAAAAGATGGAGAAATGAAAAGAATGGGTGAGGGAATGACTGCAGCAGATTGAGGCAAGAGCAGAAAAAGAAATGCATACAGAGAGTGATACACACACACAGAGAGAGAGAGAGAGAGAGAGAGAGAGAGAGAGAGAGAGAGAGAGAGAGAGAGAGAGAGAGAGAGAGAGAGAGAGAGAGAGAGAGAGAGAGAGAGAGAGAGAGAGATGAGATCAAGATATGTAATTGCAGATAGCCATAAAGAAAATGAAAACATGTAACTTACTGTCAATGTGTAATTTAAATGCAGATGTACAACCTGAACACAAATGTAGCTTACCACAAACATATAATATACCCACAATAGTTTTACTTACTCACAAACATGTAATTTACCCACAAATATGTAACTTATCTGCAATCATGCCACTTACCCAAAAACATGTAATTTACCCCCCAATAAAATGGAACCTGCCCACAAACATGCAACTTACCTACAAGCATGTAATTTTACAACAATAATGTAACTTACTCACAAACATTTAATTTACCAACAGACATGTAACTTACCCATAAATAAGTAACCTACAAACATTTAACCTACCCACAAACATGTAACTTACCTACAAGCATAGAACTCAACCACAAATATGTCATTTACTTACAGACATGTAACTTACCCATAAACATGTAACCTGGAAACATTTAACCTACCCACAAACATGTAACTTACCTACAAGCATGGAACTCAACCACAAATATGTCATTTACTACAGACATGTAACTTACCCACAGACATGTAACCTGGAAACATTTAACCTACCCACAAACATGTAACTTACCTACAAGCATGGAACTCAACCACAAATATGTCATTTACCCACAGACATGTAACTTACCCACAGACATGTAACTTACCCACAGACATGTAACTTACCCACAGACATGTAACTCACCGACTGACATTTCCCAAGATCATTGTGGAACTGTTGATCACATGTGCATTCCCTCACCCCAGAATCATCGTTGATAAAGCACTGGGAGTTTGAGGTGCACTGCTCTGTGCGGTTACACTGCTGGCCTGCCGGGATCTCTATGTGGCATTTGCCTTGTTCGTTGTAGAAGGTGGGATTACACCTGGCATTAAATACAACCAAAGAATCTTAATTAATAGTTGAACTTTTCGACCATCATGAAAAAAAAATTTTAACTAATAGAATTTGTGACTGACCAGGTTTTTATTCATATTAAGTAACTGAATATAATTTACAGAACACCACAAACAATTTCCAGCATTTATTTGTTGTTTTGTGGTTTTTTCTAAAAACCTTGAGGGGGTTCCTGGGTCTCATTATGGGGGGGGGGGGGGGGGGGAGGGGGAGGGGAATAGTGGCACTGCTTTCCTAACAAACATGTCATAAAAAGCAGCTGACTGGAGACTATCACTTTTATTTCTAGGACAGAAAGACCTGCATGCATGTACCCAAGTTAATTCATGCAAGAAAACAGGTCTACAGTGTGTGTGTGTGTGTGTGTGTGCATGTGTGCGTGCGTGCGTGAGTGCTGATGGTCTGTAAAAATATGGGCGCTCTTCCCATATGCCCGATACGCCTAAAGGCATGGTAAGGGATCTTTACTTTACTTTACTTTCACTTATGACCAGAGGCTCTAATTACTTAACTCTTTTGGCACTATGCAAGTCATCATTTGTTCATTAGTTTATTTAAAGGTAGTGTGCATCTTGGGCTCATTAAGTTGTGATAGTTGTGGATAGTTGTGATAGTTGTGGATAGTTGTGATAGTTGTGGATAGTTGTGATAGTTGTGGATAGTTGTGACATTAACTCATTAATGTTAAGTATTAGTTTTATTCCTTCTGTCCCATAATGTTACCATTTTAACTGATTTGGTCTCAGACATTAGGCACTTTAAACTATAACTTCTCAGAATGTAAAGAATTAAAATTAAAGGCTAGTACCAAATGAGTTAAGCCTGATCTTTATCTGGTGATTCTGCATTTATGTAGTTAAGCACTGAAGCGGGCACTGCTGTGGCTAGATGCTTGCCTGTGGATTTGAAAGTTGCGGATTCAAAACCTAATGAAGCTGGACTTTTTTCAGAAATGACCTTGGCTCTTAGGTCAACCCAGCCTTGAGTGGGTACCAGGTAAAGTCCTGGGAAGTAAAGGCAGCTGGCATGATGTTAAACCCATAACTCACAGAGTGCTGATTGATGTATAAAATATACGTCTAGCACTGTATGTTCAATATGCCTAAAGGTGTGGTAAAAGAATCCTTCCTTACTTACAGTACTGAAGCTCCACCAACCTACCTGCAGAAATCATTGGGCATGCATGTTGCATTATGGGTACAGACATCTGATGATCTGCATGGCTGGTCCGCAGGGATGTAAGATTTGCATCTGCCTCCTGATTGGTAAAAGTCATCCAGGCATGCACAAAGGTGATCCAAACCTGTGGAAGTCAACATAAAACAAGGGCAATGATTTGATGGCTTATAGAACATTCTAGGGGAGACAACGTCTTGGAAATCAGACTGAGGTCTCTTCCAAACAAAAGAGAGGTAAGGGAAGATGTAAAAACACATGGGGAAAAGGATCTGAAGTGAAACTGCACAATATGAAAAGTATGTGAAGGGAGATGCACATGATGGCCAAAAAGAAAAAAAAAATCTATGGTATTGATTGGCATGATTTGACTTAAGGCTATGCTTCAGTGGGGGAATAGAAGGGAGATGTAGTGAATTATTTTCTCCTTGATAAGTTGTGTTCCAGACAGAATGACATCAGCTAATAAATATGAATGAGATATTTAAATGTATCAAGGGCAGAGCCGTGAATCACGGACAAAATGAAAACCCGTGTGAATCGGAGAACACGAGAAAGTCGTAATTGTAATGTGGTTGTTGGAAGGTTATATAATGCATTAGAAAGAGCATGTGGGCAGTCTCGTTTGGGCCAAGAAACTGAGAACATGAAGAACGGAGGAGTGTTTGTGGATCCAGAATGTTTCTGAATCTGAATGTCGTTTCAAATGCCTTACCTGGCCAAGCAGCAAAGGATTGATGGGAATTCGTCTGCCAGCTAATTTGTGTTTATTGCCGACATGGAGAAAGTTGTGCGTGCTACAGTGTGATTTTGGAATGGTCGGTTGTGTGTTTCCAGAAGTGAAGGTAATGTTGACATTAGTTTGTATCAACCTTAGATATCAATTCCTAGACCTGTCCTATTTCATGTATCGGCTGAGGAAACAGCCAGTGGAGAATAAAGTGTGAAACCGCATTGTGTTATCCGCTGTCGTCCATTGTTACTAGTCATGTTGATGTCGATGCGTGAAAAGAGGAGTCTGCAAGTGACTATAACCTGACTGATAAAGAACAGAGTCACAAGGGAGAAGTGTTAAAATGCAGATGAAAAAGCTACTAATGAAGAAGAGGAGGAAGAAGAAGAAGAAGAAGAAGAAGAAGAAGAAGAAGAAGAAGAAGAAGAAGAAGAAGAAAAAGAAGTAAAGAAGAAAGAGGAAGAGAAAATAAAGAGAAAAGCAATAGCATAAGAGAAAAAAGATGGAAGAAACAAGAAAGTGAAAGAAGTAGAAACAGTAGAACAGTTTCAGAGTTGTCATTGTGAAGTAACCATGTCAGATCTCTTACCCAAAGTCTTGCAAACAGCATTGGCTGTACACTGTTTGGTCTCCTGGCACTGCACACCCGCATCGAGCACCGTGTGGCAGTTTCCATTCATGGGGTAGTATCCTTCCACACACGTACACACATAGAGGTCAGTGATAGTTACTGCAGTGGAAATCTTGGACTGACAAATGGCAAAGTCCACACACTGGAGGGTCTCGTTACACGGCTGTTCTACCAGGACCTTTGGCTTGCACAAAAGACCATCTCTATAGTAACCATCCACACACATACAGGTTCCCCCAGTGCTAGTTGAGCACTCTGAACTGTTGCAGAAATTTTCAAGAGATTATAAGTTACTGTACAGGTAATTAATCACTGCAGCATTGGCAATAAAAACTCGCTGAAGATTGTTTCTGATGACAAAACAAGGGGAGGTAAGAATACTGCAGTCATGGCACCCCTTGGACAATTATGAATGTTGTATGCAAATCTAAATTCATGTTACCTGTCTTTCATCAACCGCCAGTTTTTCCCATCCCTGATATAACAGAGATTGTAACTAACTAATATGTAGTAGTGCCAATTTTTCCCATCCCTGACTATAACAGACATTTTAACTAACTAATATGTAGTAGTAGTGCCATTTTCCCCCATCCCTCACTATAACAGACATTGTAACTAACTAATATGTAGTAGTGCCAATTTTTCAAAAAAAAAAATATCCTGTTCAACCTTCAGAAAATGTTTAGTCATTGTTTTAGTATACTGTAAAATGAAACAAACATGTCAAAAATATATATATATATATATATAAAAAAA
This sequence comes from Candidula unifasciata, assembly GCA_905116865.2. Lineage (NCBI taxonomy): Eukaryota > Metazoa > Mollusca > Gastropoda > Stylommatophora > Geomitridae > Candidula > Candidula unifasciata. Next base: position 927,356 of record CAJHNH020001835.1, on the reverse strand, counting down.
CTTGATAAAATTCTTAGCAAAACAAAATATTTTTTATTGCAAACAGCCTACAGTGTTAGGCACCAGCTAAAGACTATGAAATATACAGTTCCATAAGAGGATTCTGTCATGTTTGTTTTCATGAACTAGGGTATGACTACTGACCTTTAGCTGAAGGAGATTATATTATGTGCAGGGATAATGAAAGAATAGAAGAAAAAAGAATCATTACATTGAATGTTATTGATAATATGGTATTCTGCAGCCTCTATGCATGAGCTCTACTGGTTATTTATTGTTGTCTCCAATTCTATTCTCCATGTCTTTATGTCTCCCTTTTACCTCTTTTACCCTGTGGATCCCACATAAAAGATATTCTAACTATACCATTGATAGGTTGTCTCAGTGTGTGATATATCCAGCACCAGCATCTTTTCCTCAGCTCTTGATTGGCTGGAATTTATTGAGTTCTCTCCATCAACCCCACCCCCACCCCACCCCCCACCCCCCCCCAACCAGTGATTCTATTCATTTTATTTGATTCCTGCTATTCAGCGCAGCCAACAGTCAACAAATGTTTGTAGCTTGTTAGTAATTGTTTCAGTTGCTCTCCAAGCTTTTGCTGCATTCAGGGGGGCAGATTTGGTGCTCTTTTTATAGTTAATGTCATGGGGTGGGTATTATTAACTCTGTCCACAGGCTTCTGCACTGCCAGGTTTTTTCCAGCAGTGGGCATGTGGGCTGCCACTGTACAACTGCAGTTTCTTATGTGCATACGTACAATATCTAAACAGTCTGTTCAACTTGTTGTGCACATTCAATGCACACATGTCTGAGATCAGCTGCAGTTCTACCCACAAACGACCACTATTTAGATATATCTATCTATATTAATTTTTCTTTGTACCATGGTGGCAGACTGTCTAACATCTTCACTCCTAGTTTTTCCCTTGCCTCTGTTGTCTCCAGTTATCTTGCTGTCACAGTGTACCCCAGTTGTTCTGTTTATGATGGGTCTAAATGTGGATTGTCTGCTTCTGATTAGGGTAAAAGTTGTCTTTGTGGGATAGTTTTTTAAAAGATATCAATAAACTTTCATTCTTTTTTCTACTGAATTGATTTTAGCATTAAATATTTAATTGTCCCAGAATGAACATGATAAAGGTAGGTAGGTATCAGTTACATGTGTAAATTACAGGTTTGTTCCCAGAATGAATGAATATGATAAAGGTAGGCAGGTACAAGAGACGTGGTTCTTACAGGTTTTTGCACTGGCCAGACGCTGTGCACACTGTGCCAGGGTTTAGCAGAGGATGACAGTCCTTCTCTCGTGGAAAAAAGCCAAGCTGGCAGGTACATCTCTGTGTCAGGCAGCTGGCATTTGCTACACACTGATCTCAGGGATTGAAAAAATAATGATTAGATTGTTCCAAGATCCCTTTTCTTCTGTTTGTAAGTACAGTGATGGAAGACATAGAAATCTACAAGAGAGATGTGACAGGCTTTCAAGAACTACTTGCTAAACCCATTATATTATGACTGCTGGTGGAGCAGAAAGCATTTCAAACCATACTGATAGTGACAGACTTAGCATGTTTATAAAAAAGATCCAAGCTGGCAAACTCTGACTAGAGTGGGTTGACAGCATCCAGAAGTTTTGACTCCAGAAACTGTTTTGTCTGTACACACCATGTTACACTGGGGTGACAAGACATAAAAGAGGCGACAGACTGGCCATGTCTGTGGTGATTAGTGGAGGAGGCAGACATGGACAAGGCAGACATATTGAATTCACTGTGTTCCAGAGACACTGAAACAAATGAGTCACTAGATACGATGAACCGCCTGTTGGAAATGGGTTTTGAATGATGACTTGTAATCAGAAACAGACCGCGGGGCGAAGAAAGAAGATTTGCCAATCAACTCTTACCACGTACAATCAGCTTTGAGATACTGAGATATGCCAATCAACTCTTACTAAGTACAATCAGCATGGAGATACTGAGATATGCCAGTATACTCTTACTAGGTACAGTCAGCATAGAGATACTGAGATATGCCAGTCAACTCCTACTGGGTACAATCAGCATGAAGATACTAATATATGCCAGTCAACTCTTACTGGGTATAGTCAGCATGGAGATACTGAGATATGCCAGTCAACTCCTACTGAGTACAATCAGCATGAAGAATATATGCCAGTCAACTCTTACTGGGTATAGTCAGCATGGAGATACTGAGATATGCCAGTCAACTCTTACTGGGTATAGTCAGCATGGAGATACTGAGATATGCCAGTCAACTCTTACTGGGTACAGTCAGCATGGAGATACTGAGATATGCCAGTCAACTCCTACTGGGTACAGTCAGCATGGAGATACTGAGATATGCCAGTCAACTCTTACTGGGTACAGTCAGCATGGAGATACTGAGATATGCCAGTCAACTCTAACTGGGTACAGTCAGCATGAAGATACTGAGATATGCCAGTCAACTCTAACTGGGTACAGTCAGCATGAAGATACTGAGATATGCCAGTCAACTCTAACTGGGTACAGTCAGCATGAAGATACTGAGATATGCCAGTCAACTCTAACTGGGTACAATCAGCTTGGAGATACTAATATATGCCAGTCAACTCTTACTGGGTACAATCAGCTTGGAGATACTAATATATGCCAGTCAACTCTTACTGGGTATAGTCAGCATGAAGATACTGAGATATGCCAGTCAACTCTTACTGGGTATAGTCAGCATGGAGATTCTGAGATATGCCAATCAACTCTTACTGGGTACAGTCAGCATGGAGACAGTGAGATGGCTGCTGCATCTGAGGATGAAGCACAAATGTAGCGGACTGATGTGCTACAGTGTCGATACAAATAACAAGTAATCATATTGTGAAGAGTGATGCTGTCAGCAAAGCTGTCACTTCTGTCATCAGTTCTGACCAAACGTAATAAAGCCATGTTTGTAACACAAACAAAAAAAGCACTCACACTCACATGTTATTTCAAAGTGACAGAGTTGATTTTAACTACAGTAAATAGACAGAAAACTCAAAGGCACAGACATGTAATAAGATCTAACAGCCTCTCAAAAACAATACTCCAGAGCTCAGTAGAGGGAAAGAGGAGAAGAGGCAGACCAGGAAATACCTGACTGACTGAAAAGGCCTAGTCATGCAACCATGAAGTCCATTGCATCTGATCAGACAGCCCTAGAGAGGGCTGATCAGACAGTCAACTGTCATTACTAGAGAGGGCTGATCAGACAGTCAACTGTCATTACTAGAGAGGGCTGATCAGACAGTCAACTGTCATTACTAGAGAGGGCTGATCAGACAGTCAACTGTCATTACTAGAGAGGGCTGATCAGACAGTCAACTGTCATTACTAGAGAGGGCTGATCAGACAGTCAACTGTCATTACTAGAGAGGGCTGATCAGACAGTCAACTGTCATTACTAGAGAGGGCTGATCAGACAGTCAACTGTCATTACTAGAGAGGGCTGATCAGACAGTCAACTGTCATGGCTAGAGAGGGCTGATCAGACAATCAACTGTCATGGCTAGAATGGGCTGATCAGACAGTCAACTGTCATGGCTAGAGAGGGCTGATCAGACAGTCAACTGTCATGGCTAGAGAGGGCTGATCAGACAGTCAACTGTCATGGCCAGAGAGGGCTGATCAGACAGTCAACTGTCATGACTAGAGAGGGCTGATCAGACAGTCAAATGTCATGGCTAGAGAGGGCTGATCAGACAGTCAACTGTCATGGCTAGAGAGGGCTGATCAGACATTCAACTGTCATAGCTAGAGAGGGCTGATCAGACAGTCAACTGTCATGGCCAGAAAGGGCTGATCAGACAGTCAACTGTCATGGCCAGAAAGGGTTGATCAGACAGTCAAATGTCATGGCTAGAGAGGGCTGATCAGACAGTCAAATGTCATGGCTAGAGAGAGGGCTGATCAGACAGTCAACTGTCATGGCGAGAGTGGGCTGATCAGACAGTCAACTGTCATGGCTAGAGAGGCCTGATCAGACAGTCAAATGTCATGGCTAGAGAGGGCTGATCAGACAGTCAACTGTCAAGGCTAGAGAGAGCTGATCAGACAGTCAACTGTCATGGCTAGAGAGAGCTAGTCAGAAAGTCAACTGTCAAGGCTAGAGAGGGCTGATCAGACAGTCAACTGTCATGGCTAGAGAGTGCTGATCAGACAGTCAACTGTCATGGCTAGAGAGGGCTGATCAGACAGTCAACTGTCATGGCTAGAGAGGGCTGATCAGACAGTCAACTGTCATGGCTAGAGAGAGCTGATCAGACAGTCAACTGTCATGGCTAGAGAGGGCTGATCAGACAGTCAACTGTCATGGCTAGAGAGGGCTGATCAGACAGTCAACTGTCATGGCTAGAGAGGGCTGATCAGACAGTCAACTGTCATGGCTAGAGAGGGCTGATCAGACAGTCAACTGTCATGACTAGAGAGAGCTGATCAGACAGTCAACTGTCATGGCTAGAGAGGGAGCTGATCAGACAGTCAACTGTCATGACTAGAGAGAGCTGATCAGACAGTCAACTGTCATGGCTAGAGAGGGAGCTGATCAGACAGTCAACTGTCATGGCTAGAGAGGGCTGATCAGTCAACTGTCATGGCTAGAGAGGGCTGATCAGACAGTCAACTGTCAGGGCTAGAGAGGGCTGATCAGACAGTCAACTGTAATGGCTAGAGACAGTCAACATAAACTGGTGACCCAGTAGCAGACACTGTTACAGGATGATGACAAAGAAATGTTTAATTTTATTATTTCAATTCTGTGAGAAATATATTTGATTATTAATTCTGTAAAAACCTGATTGACAAACCTGGTTGTCATCCATGCATGTCTCATCTGGGGGCTTTTTAAGAGCACATTTCTGGTCATCAGCAAAGTATCCTTCGCTGCAAGTACAGATCCCCTGAAGGTTTGTCGAACACTCAGCGTTGGAGACACACTGTCCCTTGCCGGTACATGGCTGGTTAGGGGGGACAACTGCGGATGACAAGAGCATAGCACTAGCAAATGTGAAACTATTTCATGTTCTTTTATGTGGCAAATACTTATTTTGACTTCACTTACAAGAAACACCTAATAGCTTATAGTTAATAATTATAATCACAGCATTCAAAGCATTTCAAAATATTTTCCTTCCCCATATTTAGCAGCCAGACTACTTACTTGTTTTTTCAACATCATTATAGTAAAGATACCTTTTCACACCACTAGGAGCATTGGGTTTATGGGAAGAACACCCATATTTTTGGAGACCAATCAGCTCAAGGTGGGTAATGTGGTCAGCATTATGCCGGCCGTCTTTACTTCCCCAGGACATACATCCTGGTACCTATTTAAGGCTGGATCAACCTGCGATGCTCCATAAAATGATAAAAATCCACACAGTGGGTTTCGATTTCGGTACGTTAGAATTACAAGTTGTACTCGCAACGCCTATTCCACAGCCGCCACAATATAATTATATTTTTATGATTTCTTTATACAATAACGTAAATAAACACTATTAACTGACAAACATTAATGAGATAATCAATTAATGACAGTTCAATCTTCACAGAAAAAAGGTCACCCCATAGTTGGTCTGTTCCTGTGCCAGTGGAAGTCACACAGAATTCCCATTGCTTCCATTGTTCCCATTGCTTCCATTGTTCCCATTGCTCCCATTGTTCCCATTGCTCCCATTGTTCCTATTGTTCCGATTGTTCCCATTGTTCCCATTGTTCCCATTGTTCCCATCACTCCCATTGTTCCCATCACTCCCATTGTTCCCATCACTCCCATTGTTCCCATTGTTCCCATTGCTCCCATCATTCCCATTGTTCCCATTGCTCCCATCACTCCCATTGTTCCCATCGCTCCCATTGTTCCCATTGCTCCCATTGTTCCCATTGTTCCCATTGCTCATATTGTTCCCATCACTCCCATTGCTCCCATTGTTCCCATCGTTTCCTTTGTTCCCATTGCTCCCATTGTTTCCATTGCTCCCATTGTTTCCATTGCTCCCATTGTGAACAAGTTGAAACAGACTACAATCTTAGCAAAGCCATTAGCATATACATGTATCAAATTCATAAGGTAGCCACCATAAGTGCCAACAAACAGCTTGCCACAAGAATTGCAGTTTGTTGTTGATGGAAACAGCAGTTATCACAAATCAGTATTTGCATGTGCGATTAACTGCAGAAGGCACCACCAGTTATTTGGCAACAAGCCACTTGCCACTTTCTGAATCTGAAGTTTACAACACAAACCACATTGGGCACAATTAAAAAGTATTCCTGATTAAACCTGCAGCTCAACTCATTAGATGGGTGATGGCACTGTAAACTTTTAGTCCACATATGGGTGAAAATGTGATAGCTAATCATGGCGAGAAGCAAATAACCTGCCAGGATTAAAACATCTGCCCACCTATCCACCATACTGGACTAAATGTCTCTTGATAAAAGTAAGGCATCCTTAGATAAACACTCATTTTTATCTTCTTCTTTCATCCTGAAAAAGGAGGATGCTTGAAACCTAGCAATGTACATTTCTATCATGTGTTTTCAGTTTGAGCCAATATTCAAAAATCTATATCTCAGCTTCTTTAGAGTATAAAAGGATGAAATTTTACATGAATATTGACTTCATTCTCAAAACTATGCCACATTTGTTTGGCGCTCATAACAAGTCATTACATTGCATTCTTGCACATTTGAGGTAAATAAAAAACAATGATCCTTGCTTGGTGATATTTTAAAAATTATACAGCAAACAATTGAAATTTATTCAATCAATCTTTCAAAACATGCACGTTTCTGATGTTTTCACAGAAATTCTAAATACAAGCACAGCTGTTGCACTGAAGGTGTCGCCACACACTATAAAATTAGTTTGCTACATCAGAAGGCAAAAAATAACTGACTTACGACCTTGTGGTAAACAATTGCAGAAATGTCTCTAAGTTCTATTACACTCACAATTCACATTAGCAATGTAAAATTTGTTTATCAACTAGCTATAAATTAGCAAGTGATGAAAAAACAAAGATAAGGTCTGTTTCTAAACAACTGGGTGGTCTAAATGTTATTTATGTATAAAACTTTAACATCAAGAGGGAAATTGGAGTGCCTGAAAAAATTCCTGTTGCCATGATAAGTAATAAACAAGAAATTATTGAAAATACAACGGCAAGCATTTATAAACACACTATAGTTTAAAGATCAGTGAGTTCAATTTCAGCTTGCATTTATATAAAGTTGACTTCCATCAGAGAGATCTTAGCTTAGGCAACAAGCTCTAGTCAACAAAATGTCCAAAGCTGTGTCTTATCTTCTTTTTCTTCTTTCGTTCGCCTGAAATAAGTTGTCTGTATCAGCAGTTTTGTCTCTTGTATAAATTTCACTGTTGTTGTTAGTTCATTCAGTGGTCCAAAGAGTTTAGCTATGTCTTATGACTGTCTGTCTGTCTCTCCTCCCCCCCTTCCCCCTCTTTACAGCTCCTAAAGGTTAAAACAACCATGTGACTCAAAGAATGGCAACCTGGACAACAATCCAACAGACAAAATCCCATAGACCCCATTCAAGCTCCTATAATAAGGGCAGCAGTAGCAGCTACACCAAGTCCTTCCCTGACATCCAAGGCAGGTACAAACTGCATCTCAGGACCTTTTATTGAAATTAAAACTTAACTGCAGAATGAGTGTACTTGTTTTCATAAATTTAAGTTGAGAGTTGCATGTTATTTAGAAATTGTTTATGTTTTTTATTTAATGATTTTTCTCAATAATAAAACTATGCAAAATCACTTTAAAAAAAAAAATAATAATATAGCAGATTATCCAGAATGGTTTTTTAATGCCTTTTAATCTAAAAACATTTCATTCTCAGTTTATTATTGTGAAGAGAAGTTTTAATGCAATGAAACAAATACTTACTTCCAGCGCAGGTACGATCTGTATTTTTATAGTAACCAACATTGCATTTGCATACTCCATTAACTGAAGAGTTACACTCAGAATTTGCCACACACTGCACCGTTGTGTTACATCCTTCGTCAGCCAGCTTTCTCACATGACAATAGCCACTGAATATTTAAGAATATTTTGTAATATTAGAATATAATAGGGAATAATGATGATATGAAATCATCTTTCGATACATAATGAGTATATTGAAAACCAAAATGGAGGGAAATGTGACAGAAAAAAAAAACAGCTAGAGGAAGTCAAAGATATTATTATCGTGCTACTGTCTAGTAAAATGTACAATAAAGGTTCAGAATTAAAACTGACAAGAATCTATTATACTATAATCTGCAATGTAGCACTGAAACTAGATGATAATAAAAGTATCATCATGTGACATGCCAGTAAGCGTAGGCTGTCATGCGTCACTATCTCATAAAATCACCAGAATCACGGAACAGTTCAATGTTTTTGTTTTGCCTCATCATCTGTACGGACTAGGCAGACATACTGAATGCGCTGTGTTCCAGAGACACTGAAACAAACGAGTCAGATACCATGAACCGCCTGTTGGAAATGTGTTTAAAATGATGACTTGTATGTAGAAACAGACTGTAGGTCAAAGAAAAAAGATCTGCCAGTCAACTCTTACTGGGTACAACAAGCATGGAGACACTGAGATGGCTGCTATATTTACCAGACCATCCAGATAATTATTTCTTTTCCTTTCTCTTGTTCTCTTTCAATCAATCTTGCTTACCAAGTTCTTGATTATCATGCTGCTTTCAGTCAAGTTTCAACAAGCACAAAACAATATTTTTTTCTACATTTAGTGAAAAAACAAGGGATAGAGATTGACGTACATGTATATGTGTATATAATCATCATCAAATGCCCAGCATCTTCATGGTGAACTCATACAGGCTTCGACCATTGTCTTCACTGATGTAACATTGTCTTCACTGATGTAACATTGTCTTCACTCATGTAACATTGTCTTTACTCATGTAACATTGTCTTCACTCATGTAACATTGTCTTTACTGATGTAACATTGTCTTCACTGACGTAACATTGTCTTTACTGATGTAACATTGTCTTCACTGACGTAACATTGTCTTTACTGATGTAACATTGTCTTCACTGATGTAACATTGTCTTCACTGATGTAACATTGTCTTTACTGATGTAACATTGTCTTCACTGATGTAACATTGTCTTTACTGATGTAACATTGTCTTCACTGATGTAACATTGTCTTCACTGATGTAACATTGTCTTTACTGATGTAACATTGTCTTCACTCATGTAACATTGTCTTCACTGATGTAACATTGTCTTTACTGATGTAACATTGTCTTCACTGACGTAACATTGTCTTTACTGATATAACATTGTCTTCACTGACGTAACATTGTCTTTACTGATGTAACATTGTCTTCACTGATGTAACATTGTCTTCACTGATGTAACATTGTCTTTACTGATGTAACATTGTCTTTACTGATGTAACATTGTCTTCACTCATGTAACATTGTCTTCACTCATGTAACACTGTCTTCACTCATGTAACACTGTCTTCACTCATGTAACACTGTCTTCACTCATGTAACATTGTCTTCACTCATGTAACACTGTCTTCACTCATGTAACACTGTCTTCACTCATGTAACATTGTCTTCACTCATGTAACACTGTCTTCACTCATGTAACATTGTCTTTACTCATGTAACACTGTCTTCACTCATGTAACATTGTCTTCACTCATGTAACATTGTCTTCACTCATGTAACACTGTCTTCACTCATGTAACATTGTCTTGACTCATGTAACACTGTCTTCACTCATGTAACCTTGTCTACACTCATGTAACATTGTCTTCACTCATGTAACACTGTCTTCACTCATGTAACATTGTCTTCACTCATGTAACACTGTCTTCTCTCATGTAACATTGTCTTCACTCATGTAACACTGTCTTCACTCATGTAACATTGTCTTCACTCATGTAACACTGTCTTCACTCATGTAACATTGTCTTCACTCATGTAACATTATTTTCACTCATGTAACACTGTCTTCACTCATGTAACATTGTCTTCACTCATGTAACATTGTCTTCACTCATGTAACATTGTCTTCACTCATGTAACATTGTCTTCACTCATGTAACACTGTCTTCACTCATGTAACATTGTCTTCACTCATGTGATCTTGTCTTCACTCATGTAACATTGTCTTCACTCATGTAACATTGTCTTCACTCATGTAACATTGTCTTCACTCATGTAACATTGTCTTCACTCATGTAACATTGTCTTCACTGATGTAACATTGTCTTCACTCATGTAACATTGTTTTCACTCATGTAACATTGTCTTCACTCATGTAACACTGTCTTCACTAATGTAACACTGTCTTCACTCATGTAACACTGTCTTCACTCATGTAACATTGTCTTCATTCATGTAACATTGTCTTCACTGATGTAACACTGTCTTCACTCACGTAACACTCTCTTCATTCATGTAACATTGTCTTCACTCATGTAACACTGTCTTCACTCATGTAACCTTGTCTACACTCATGTAACATTGTCTTCACTCATGTGACCTTGTCTTCACTCATGTTATATCCACCAAATATGCAACAATATTGGAAAAAAAAATTAGAAGACGATAAGTAAATAGTTGAAGGCAGATTTTACAAAATTTATAAAAAAAAAAAAAAATTAAAAGTTGTAATACAGAAAAATCATTAAGAGAAGATTAAATAATGGGAAAGAATGAGGAAGAATTATAATATACATACAAAAAGTCCAACAATCTAGGAAACTAATAGAAGACTTACTTCATTAAGAAGAACTGCACATTGCATGTACAGTTTCCCTGGTTGCAGACAGCTTCATCAAGGCACTCTTCTGTAACATAAAACCAAATTATTTTTAATGAAGCCGCTGCTTTGTTTCTCTGCTGACTGACTGATGCTAGTGCAAGAGAACAGATAACAACCATGCACACAAGATGTGTTCATTTGCAGTGATCCCTGTGTTCATTCCGGGGTCCCACTGTGGGAAAAACAAGAATAGACAGACTCCCCAGGTGAAACAAGTTGCCATCTTGTGTTTGAACTAGTAAATGGTTTGTTTTAAGGATGAAAAGGGATCTTCTGGCCTTGCAAAAATCAGGATAACTGGCACGGCTATACTGCAACTAAGGTCCAGAAGAGGACGAACAATGTTTCACAGGAGTTTACAGCCATGAAATGTGAAAAAAAATGAAGAAGTTATGATACAGTTTGTACAAATAATGAATGGGCAGTCACTCTAAGACAGTTGGTGCACATGAAGAATGACCAGTCACTCTAAGACAGTTGGTGCACATGAAGAATGGGCAATCACTCATAAGAACGCTGGTGCATACAAACAATAGCCAAACACACATGGTGTTTTCCCTCATAATTAAAAAGTAAACAAAAGTAAAAACTTATAAAAACAACCGGAAACTTGCTAACCTGAAGATAGACAGGCCTGGCCGGGCTTCCTGCGGGGTTCGCACGATGTGTTGGTGCTGAAATAACCAATGTTACATATACACAGCCCACCCCTGGTTGCACTACAGTGGGCATTGTCCACACACTCATGAAGATCTGGAAATGGAGAATGATAAACAGAACATTATGATAAAAAGAGCATCAGGATAAATAGAACATTAGGACAAGCAGAATATCAGGATAAACAGAACATCGGAATAAAAAGAATGTCAGGACAAACAGAACATCAGGACAAACAGAATTAAGGATAAACAGAACATCAGGATAAATGCAACATTGGGATAAGTGGAATATAATGATAAACACAGCACCAGGATAAACAGGAACACCAGGATAAACAGACCATCAAGATAAATAGAATATCAGGATAAACACAACATCCTGATAAACAAGAACATCAGGATAAAGGTTATATCAGGATAAACAGAAGATCAAGATAAACAGAACATCAGGATAAACAGAAACATTAGAATAACTGGAATATCAGGATAAACACGACATCAGGATAAACCGAGATCAAGATAAACAGAACATCAGGATAAACAGGAACAACAGAAAAACTGGAATATCAGGATAAAGAACAACATCAGGATAAACAGAACATGGAGAAAAACTGAACATCAAAAAAATTTTAAAAAACAGAACATCAGGATTAATTCTGTGTAGTATGAGGTCTGGAGCCTAACAATCTAATCATCATGACTAGTGCAGTAAGCACAAACTGTTGTTGCAAGTCATGATTTGCTTTGTCCTTGACAGAAACAAATGTCCTTCACCTTATCAAGGATTGAAACTTTGAGTCTTCAGCCTGACAGCCCAATATTCTTTCCTTTAGGCCAGCAGCTCCTTGATAAATAAAGGTTAGTTGCATGGCTATTGGGGTTTTTCTAGGCACATTTACATCCAGTAGTTTGCCATTGCTTTCTGGATGGTCGGCTTTCTTGATACCACTGTCAAAACCAACGCAAGGCGCATGGCCCGCAGCTGGGATTGAACTCGGCATCCCGGTATTAGGACGATAAATAAAACAGAATAAAATAATAATAATAATTTACCTGTACATCCATGGCCAGGAATAGTTGACCTGTAACAGTTGCCTGATTGGTTGTAGTAGCCATCGATACAAGTGCACACTCCTGACGGCTGGTTCAGACACTGGGCATTCTTGACACACTGGTCATCGTTTTGGCAAGACTCGTCCACTTGCTTCAGTGGCTGGCACAAACCCTGCAGACAGCGAACACCATCAAATTATATGCTGCTTCTACTTTTGTAATGTTTGAAAATTTATTGAAACAGTTATGCTTTGGGAATGGATGTTTCTGCCCTGCAGACTAATCTATAAGTCATCAATGATGGCTACCAGACCACAAAGTTGCCCAGGTCGAGGCGTACATGAAGGTATCGGCAGATTTTAACCACCCACTGAACAAAGCTTTAGATGGCACAAAAGGAATGTGTTTCATAAGAGGCCACTTCTGGATGGCCAAGGCTGGGGATTTAATCCAGCAGGTATGTGACCTAGACCAGATCAGTCCCTGAAAAGAACGGAAGAATACACAAGTAGACATGCATGGCATCTCTAAGGCTGTCACCACATTGGGAAGGTACTGTGTTGACACCCCACAACATGACAAAAAAGCCGACAAGAATCTTCTCTTGTTGTCTTCCCCTGACTCTCTTACCACAAATCTTTCCAGTGGTTAAATCATGTTTTTATTTTCCCTCTTATCATAAAATGACTAAAATATATTGACTGTCTTTTCCTGATGTTTGTTGTTGTTGTTGTTATCGGTCCAGCGGCGCATGAGCTTTCGCCCTTTGGCCCAATGCCATGTAGTGGAATTTGCATGTTTTCACAAGCTGTTCTTTTCCTCCGTACAAGGTGTTCCACTTGTCTGGTCTCGGAGGGAGTAGCGTTCTTCTAGTCTCACTGAGTTTCGAGCACTCAAAGAGATGGTGTTTAACAGTTTTGTAGAGGTAGTTACATAGCTGGCACTCTGGGGAGTGTTGTGGCTGTATTCTGTTTAGATGTCCATTGAGTGGAGTATGTTGCGTTCTAAGTCTGAAGATGGTGGCCTGGTCCCTTCTTGTTAGATGGTTAATGCTGTCATTAGGATCAGGGCCAGCCATATGTCTCTCCTCCAGTGTCTCCCATAGCCCATCTGTTCAACCAAGTCTCTTTGTTTATAGCTCTTATAAGTGTTTTTTACTGTCTGGAGGGTTGTCGCTGTAGGTGGTTGTTCTTGTGTTGCTCCTTTTTTTGCCAATCTGTCAGCTCTGTCGTCATTACCTGGTGTGCCGGAGTGACCTGGAATCCACTGCATCACTATTTCTGATGTTTGTAAAAAGTTGTCTTTGAGCACTTGCCACTTTCAAAATATCTGGGTAGCTCTTCTTGGCTGTTCAAGGAATTCTAAGGATTCTTCTGTAAAACCACAAGTCCGAGGCCTCAAGATATTGTTTGGCATGTTTAATAATTGTTCATGATTCACAACCGTTGTTAAAACTCGCTCTATATAGCATGTGAGAATTCTTTTCCTAACCTCCAATGACATAAATTTATTGCACAAAATACAGTTTTGGCTTGTCCTATTTTGTTCTTTATCTCTGTGATACATCTTCCATTAAATGTTATCCATGTGCTAGATATTTAAATTTCTGTGCTTGTCCCAAAATAACGCATTTGACTTCTATTTTACATTTAGATACTATTCTTTTCTTGGAAATCCCCATTACTTCTGTCTTCGCATGATTCAAACAGAGGCTTATTTGATCCCTTTCTGCCACCACTGTATCTATTAATTCCTGCAGTTGCACAATTCCTGGCATATCCATGATATATCTCAATATATATTCACTGTATAATGAAAACAAATCAGGAGATGCTAAACTTCCTTGTCTTATTGCCCTCTTTATGCTCTGATCTGTTCCCAACTGTTATTTAATTCTTATAGCTGTTGTTTGCTGCCATTACATGCTCTTTATAATTTGTAAATCTTTTCCATCAATGTTTAGCTTTTCAGGAAACAATATAACCAATGTCTCTTGGGAACAATAAGTAGAAGTACCATGGACTGGCTGCTGCATCAGAGGACTGAGCACACATGGGAATACAAAGGAAGACTGAGTGCACATGGTAATGCCCAATGTGCAGTGACATCAATTATTATTCCATAAAATAACATAAGTTGTTCTTCTGTACAGCATAAAGTTTTTCAGTTTCAGGAAATTTCAGAGTCAATGAACAAATGGGCAATAGCCCCAATGCAAAATGTATGAGTTTAATACTTTCAAAGGAGCATCATATAATGCTTTGTATTTTAATAAGTAATGTTATGGAAATGAGGTGTCTGACAAAGACTGTGGGAGTGACCAGAAGAGATAAAAATCAGGAATGAGGCCATATGAGATCAAGACGGCACAGAACCAATTCTAAATTACATTTAAAAAATGACAAATAAAATGGTTGGTTTGCCCACTTGGAAAGAATGCCTTCTGATGGTATACCATACAAGGCATACACCAAACAAGGAGAGGGACGTAGAGCAATAGGTAGACCAAGAACAACATAGGAAGATAACATCAGAGAAACTCTACAGCACTACAATGTGTCTTTGTTGGAAGCAGCCAGTAGAACATGAAGCAGGACCTCATATCTCCCTCGACACACACAGCAGGACCTCATATCTCCCTCGACATACACAGCAGGACCTTATATCTCTCTCGACACACACAGCAGGACCTCATATCTCCCTCGACACACACAGCAGGACCTCATATCTCCCTCGACACACACAGCAGGACCTCATATCTCCCTCGATACACACAGCAGGACCTCATATCTCCCTCGACACACACAGCAGGACCTCATATCTCCCTCGACACACACAGCAGGACCTCATATCTCCCTCGACACACACAGCAGGACCTTATATCTCCCTCGACACACACAGCAGAACCTCATATCTCCCTCGACACACACAGCAGGACCTCATATCTCCCTTGACACACACAGAAGGACCTCATATCTCCCTCGACACACACAGCAGAACCTCATATCTCCCTCGACACACACAGCAGAACCTCATATCTCCCTCGACACACACAGCAGGACCTCATATCTCCCTCGACACACACAGCAGGACCTCATATTTCCCTCGACACACACAGCAGGACCTCATATCTCCCTCGATACACACAGCAGGATCTCATATCTCCCTCGACACACACAGCAGGACCTCATATCTCCCTCGACACACACAGCAGGACCTCATATCTCCCTCGACACACACAGCAGGACCTCATATCTCCCTCGACACACACAGCAGGACCTCATATCTCCCTCGATACACACAGCAGGACCTCATATCTCCCTCGACACACACAGCAGGACCTCATATCTCCCTCGACACACACAGCAGGACCTCATATCTCCCTCGACACACACAGCAGGACCTCATATCTCCCTTGACACACACAGCAGGACCTCATATCTCCCTCGATACACACAGCAGGACCTCATATCTCCCTCGACACACACAGCAGGACCTCATATCTCCCTCGACACACACAGCAGGACCTCCTATCTCCCTCGACACACACAGCAGGACCTCATATCTCCCTCGACACACACAGCAGGACCTCATATCTCCCTCGACACACACAGCAGGACCTCATATCTCCCTCGACACACACAGCAGGACCTCATATCTCCCTCGACACACACAGCAGGACCTCATATCTCCCTCGACACACACAGCAGGACCTCATATCTCCCTCGGCACACACAGCAGGACCTCATATCTCCCTCGACACACAAAGCAGTACAAGAGGATGTCAAGAAGAAGAAGAAGAGAAAGAAGAAACAAAATAATAATAAGAAGTAATGTTGCTGAGAGAAGCCAAAGGTGTTGGACAGGATTTTATGAATGATATCCAAAGGATTGCACTTGACAGAACAGAATGAAGGACCAGATGCATGATGCATAAAGATATGTCAGGATAATGTTGATGTCAACAAGTGAAAATATATATATATAGGAATGGAATGGAGGAATAGACTGCAAGTTCTTTGTGAGCATTTTAGTTTTATTCCATTATTTCCATCTTTTTCTTGGGCTTCTTGTTTTGTGCTCATTTTATTTCTTTCATGTGCCTGTTTGTGACAGCTGGTACAGGGGCATTCTTTCAGATGCCCAAACTATTTCATTTGCTAAGCTTTAATGAATGATATGACTGTTTCAGTTATATACCATATGGTAAAATCAATCAGGCAATTGGCTGTTTCCATTTAATAAGATTGTAAAAAAGGAAAAGAAATCACAGAGGGCAGAACCGTACATATAGGACTATAAATACACACCCGCTCTTCAAAAAATGCTCGGAAACAGACACATGTGTTGTTTGAGCAGACAGCATTATCTACACACTGGCCGACACCTTCACATGGCTGACTGGCATTAAGCAATGGGTGGCAGGCTCCTTTCTTTGAGAAAAATCCTGGAAGAGATGATTTACATTAGTTTTACATGTGATAAACACAGACTATAGACCAGAACAGAATGGTTGGGGTATATGTCAAACATAGACTATATACAGGGTTGCAGTGGTTGGGGTCTGTGTCAAACATAGACTATAGACAGGGTTGCAGTTGTTGGGATCTATGTCAAACATAGACTATAGACAGGGTTGCAGTGGTTGGGATCTATGTCAAACATAGACTATAGACAGGGTTGCAGTGGTTGGGATCTATGTCAAACATAGACTATAGACAGGGTTGCAGTTGTTAGGGTCTGTGTCAAACATAGACTATAGACAGGGTTGCAGTGGTTGGGGTCTGTGTCAAACATAGACTATAGACAGGGTTGCAGTGGTTGGGATCTGTGTCAAACATAGACTATAGACAGGGTTGCAGCCAGCCAGCGATTATTGAGATTTGTAGAAGCAGCGCTATAAACCGGTTTATTCCAGAATTATGCAGACAAAAGGAAATGGTCTTCACCTTGCGTTTACCCTGATGAAACAGATAGTTTTGAATGTAGTCAATTTTGTGTTTTAGTTTCAAGGAAATAATTTATTTGTTTCATTTTATTCAACATTTACTGTAGTATGCACCTGACGAGATACAGCGAAAAATGCCAGGCAATTAATTTTACAGTCAATTTTCTGTGTCTCCTCTTTGTTCCAAAATTTTAAAGATGCTTTTATTTCCTGGACTTGGTGAGTATTGACAAGAGAAAAAAGTCTAGACTTTTAAAAATCGGTATAAATGATTTCATCAGGAAGTATAAATGATCACCAGCTTAACTCCTTCATTATTGCAGGAGTTGGCAAAGTGGAAGTCTTTCCATGAAACACTCCTGCTGCAGTTCTTGCCAGGGAAGGAGTAAGTACGTTAGATATATTGTCACATGGTACTAGCTGCACATACGTGTAGACAAATCAGCACTCAGTGGGTGGTGTCAGTGTTTAGCCTCAGAATATTTGTAACAATTTTGTTTGTTTGTGTGAGGATGGGGCCACATCACGTGCTTATGTATATGTACTGTTAAAACCTGTTTTGGTGATTCTGCGACTGATCTCACAATAAAGATTAGTCACTATATGCATTCTTGTTTATAATTGTATCATTGTCTGACTCTGCCGTATGCTGATGAAGTTTTTCTAGCTGTAACGTTTCAATTGTGACGTATGCTGATGAAGTTTTTCTAGCTGTTATGTTCATTTTGTTGTTTGTAATTACAGCATTGTGAAGCTGACTAGTTCTACATCTCATTTCAACCAACTTTTTGTTGTTGCAATTTTTACATTAGTTCAGTTTCAGAACACGGTGGGATCAGGGGCTGCATTTTGGGGAACTAGATCTGTAAAGCTGATGTCCATGCAGAACTCAAGTACCAGAACTTTTCCACCAGAGTTTACAGCTGCTGAATGTTAGACAGAAGAAGAAGAAGAAGAACGTATCACAGCTGTCTTCTTTGTGTTTGTTGAGGTCACACCCAGGTTCGTCTTTAGTTTGCTACAGAAAGAGTGAACTGAAAGAGAATAGACGAAGAGAAAGATAGTCATTTCGATAGTGGTGATGATGATGATGTTTTTTTTGCTGCATGCTTCTCACGACACCGATACTTGAATAATAAATTATCTGGAAACACCTGTTCCTTTCTATTCTGTCTTTATTGTGGGACCTCATTAATGTCATGAACAACATCAGAGGTATTCTGAATGGCTGCTGTTTTAGCTCTGTAGATACATACTCTTGAGGTCGCATTGTGTTCTTCCTCTCTACTTACTTTTTTAACTGGTTCTAGTAACTGCCACCTGGCTTCTAGTACTGTCTGGTACCAATAGATTGATTGTCAACTCTAACATCTCAATAGTTTTTCTATCTAATGTGTTTCTGTTGACCATGGATCCATGTATCTTGTCTATTGTCTCTGTAGTTCCACGTATCGTTTCATGTCTCTTCTCTTGTGACTGTCTTCGAGGCTGCATTTGACTGGTTCCTCTGCTTCTAAAACTCAACTCAACCTCATCTGTGAGGTTCTATATGACTAGTTCTTCCTTTTTCAAGTCTCGATGACTGAAGATTACCCAAGTGGTTCTAAGAAGAAGAAGAAGAAAAAGAAGAAGAAAAAGAAGAGAAAAAAAAAATGAAGCACTAAGGCAAGTTTCAAAGATCTGCCTTGATGGATATTTGACCCTTTTGCCCACAAGGCTTGTCTTAGAAGCAGCAGTATTTCATTAAACAAATGTTATCACAGAAAAACAGCAAAAATCTACCTGGTAGACATTGGCAGAATGGTGTGGTCACATCAAGGGCACATTGGGCATGGTCGACACACTGCCCCACACCTGGACAACAATGGCACAATGAATCAATTCAATTATCACTCTTACAATTTTATATTTTTCTAAAATTAGGTACCAGAGGTTGCTGATTTTAGTGATATTTCATCAGAGTTTGTTTTACAACCATGTGCACATCATCAGAGTGTGTTTTACAGCCATGAGCACATCATCAGAGTGTGTTTTACAGCCATGTGCACATCATCAGAGTTTGTTTTACAGCCGTGTGTACATTATCAGAGTTTGTTTTACAACTATGTGCACATCATCAGAGTTTGTTTTACAGCCAAGTGCACATCATCAGAGTTTGTTTTACAGCCATGTGCACATAATCAGAGTTTGTTTTACAACCATGTGCACATCATCAGTGTGTGTTTTACAGCCATGTGCACATCATCATAGTTTGTTTTACAGCCATGTGCACATCATCAGAGTGTGTTTTACAGCCATGTGCACATAATCAGAGTTTGTTTTACAGCCAAGTGCACATCATCAGAGTTTGTTTTACAACCAAGTGCACATCATCAGAGTTTGTTTTACAGCCATGTGCACATAATCAGAGTTTGTTTTACAACCATGTGCACATCATCAGAGTGTGTTTTACAGCCATGTGCACATCATCAGAGTTTGTTTTACAACCATGTGCACATTGATGGAATAGTTAACTCTGTTTTCAGTCAGCCTGTAATTATAAATGGGTAGAAAGCATTCAGAAGTCAGAGTTAACTGCCATCTTCGGGATCTACACACCTGGGTAATGAATGAGCTGATCAGCTGACAAGTAATGCACCAATGAGTATGGGAAGAAACATGGATACAGCTGATATCATTAATGCTCCATGGACTAGATGCGCGGACAATGATGAATCTTTGATGCTAACATGACTACATGACCTGAGAGTCAAGCAATGTGAAGCACACTTATACTGTCTACAAGAAACCTTAAGACAAACAAACATTGCCGAGAGAGGCCAAAGATTCTGAACTGGATTCTATCCATGATATTGAAACAATTATCCAGTATAGAAAGGAATGGTGGACTAGACTGTGAGCCCATTATGGCATAGGCAGCAGGATGATGATAGTGAAGGTAAAGTTGGGAGAAGCAAACCAGTATCACTCCATACATTTATAAACCATAAGTGCTCTGCCACCAGCATGGACAGCTGATAAGAAACTGACCCTCTGTGAGAAACTGACCCTCTGTGAGCCATTCACAGGCAACTCAGTAGATAACAGCGACGTTCCTCCATTTACCCCAGAGTGTTAACTCTGGTATCCATTACCTAGAGGCTGGGGGAACCCTGGTAACTGCCCGGTTTCGAACACAGGCCATGGACTGCAGCGAGTCGCAGATGGATTTGAAAGTGAGTCTCCTATCGACTGCGCTAAAAAATATAATAATTCTTCTGATTTATATGGTATCAGCCGCATGTCATAAAGTCTTGTATTATTGATGTGGTAATTACAGCAACTCAAGTGGCCCATTTAAACTATTTCCTCACAAGTCAGTGTCGTGTTTGTTTCCACCAAAGAGAGCAAATACCAACAAAACCAGACCCCCCCCCCCCCCCCCCCCCCCCCCCCCCCAAACACAAATGCTTTAAATTTTTAAAATAAAGTGAAAATTCATTCTATGAAATTGTGTAGAGTTTCCAGGCTTTCGATGATGTTAATCAAAACATTCCAGCTCACCTGTACAAGTCAGTGTTGCATTGATCTTCTCCCTGCATTGACCACTGTCCACAAAGTAGCCCTGGCCACAATCAC
This sequence comes from Candidula unifasciata, assembly GCA_905116865.2. Lineage (NCBI taxonomy): Eukaryota > Metazoa > Mollusca > Gastropoda > Stylommatophora > Geomitridae > Candidula > Candidula unifasciata. The sequence continues at coordinate 906,200 of CAJHNH020001835.1, read as the reverse complement.
AAGTGCCTGAAGAGGTGTCAAGAGTCTCATGAGTTTGAACATGATAATGAGGGCATCCCACTTTTATTAAACCAGAAACTTTAGGTAACTTAACCATGACAATAGGCATGTTGTATTTAAATTAAACCAGACACTTCATTAACTTACCATGACAGTAATCATGTTGTATTTACATTATAACAGACACTTCATTAACTGACTATGAAGTGATTATGTCTAGTTTTCAACAAACCAGACACTTATATATGTTACCATGACAATGAAGCATTCCTGTTTTCATTAAACCAGGCATATTATGTAACTTACTATGACAAAGAGACCGTATATTCTCATAACACTATTAGACGGAGCTATTGAAAACATGTCTACACTCTTGCTTCATAGAATACACAATAAGCTGTGACATCATCATGTGCCATGCTGATAAACCTGGGAGGTCAAGGCCTCTGTCTCACACAATCATCAGAATCATATGATCAAGTCTGTGGTCTAATGCAAGCGGTGCCAAGTTTTCAAGCCATTTATTAATCTTTGTCTCTTCCACTTGCTCAATTACCATCAAGTTAGCTGGCTATTAACAAACATGCTGACCACAAATATAATCTGATGCATGTTTATGAGGATGAAGAATATTTCTGTCCTGGGTAATATTTGGGAAGCAGGATGTTTTTCTTAAAGATGAATTATTCAATCAATGTACTTTTTGTCAGAGACATATATAATACCACTGTTTTAGAAGAAAACACCTGGCTACTGAGATCAGTGGTCGTCAACAGCAGCAAAATTAGAATAGTTCATGGGTCACATGGGAAGTCGCCGTGGCGTTGGCAGCTAGATGCCTAGCTGCGGATCGGAAGGTCATGGGTTTGCGTTGTGACAGAGCCGGACATTTTTCAAAAATCACATTGACTCCCAGGTTGATCCAGCCTTGAATGGGTTACAGGTGCAGTCCTGGAAAGTAAAGGCGGCCAGCATGATGCTGATTACATCACCCACCAAGTGCCGATTGGTCTATAACAATATAGGTCAAGCCCTATATTCCCAATACGCTTAAAGACATGGAAAAAGGACTTTCACTTTCATGGGTATCATGAAAGTTGATGGGAAAGAGAAGCAGGGAGAGTGTTTAACTATTCCATTCTCAAGCAGGGATCATTTTAACCCCTCCTATCCCAAAGAGTTGAGCTTACAACCAGTAAACACTTATATATGAAGGAGTTCAACAGAGGTTTTATAGAACTGAAATTCTTATAGTAGTCATTTAGATACAAAACTTTACTAAAACACTTATCTGTGATAGCAGACACTAGGACACATTACATTATACTTAGAATACCAAGAAACATCTTGGTACCTAAGGAGTTCAGAGAGGTGATTTAGACATGTTATCATCAGTGCCTGAAGAAACATCTGTATCAGAAATTTTTGACAGTACAGGCAACACAAGGTAGACTGACCTGACTCTTCTAGTACCAGAACATTTAGCTGGGAAATTCCAAGGTATCCAAAGACTCACTGAACATAAACAATGTGTGAGAGCACAACTATCACAGCTGCTGCACAAATACCAAGCAATATTAGAGCACTATCCAGGGCTTTATGGTATTATTAAGCTAAACACTAGTTAAATAATTCGTGTTTTAGAACCCTTGGGCAATAACTGATCATACAGGGCCCGTTGGTTTTGGCTGAAAGAGTGATTGAACATTGCCATGTGGACTACAGAGAGAAGGACAAACTGTTTTCATTGCCTGTGTTTATCTCATGTTAAGCTCATTAAGAATAAGGTAGTCTTGAACCAGAAGATGTAGTCCTGCAAGACTAGTACAATCACCCTTTTCTGTGCAGGTAAGGATTTTTTTTGGCAATGAAGAACAACATTTTTAAACAGAATATAGAAAACAATAAATGGCATGCACAGACTGAAATGAGGGACCACTCAGTATTTAACGAGGCCTACTTATTTACTTAGGTAGTTAATCCATCAAATATGCTTATCACACATCGGACAAGTTTATAAGTGCTCACATCCCGTCTTCAGTATCTTAGTGCATGGCGACTAATAACATGAATTTTGTGTTGGTTTACCATTCTTATTTGACTACCTTATAGTGTTTTATTTCTGGCAACACCACTTTTGAGTCATGTCAAAGTTGCTGATTCATAATCATCTCCTGAATAATCTAATCTTGCCTCCCTGAGATCATTAATAACATTGGCCTGGTCCAATACAGCAAGCCAGTCTGCTCATTCATTCCTTGTTACTCCAGGATGTCCTGGCACAAACATGAAACCGATTGTGAGAATTTCCCAGACTTCAATCACTGTTATTAAACCAATCCTGTCTCAGTTTTCTTAAGCATGTTCATGGAATAATCTAGAAAGAATGTATGTGTCCCTAGCCAGTCCTTGCTTTCATTATCACCATCATCTCCTTTAGCAGACTCATCTCTTTCAGCAGACTCATCTCGTTCAGCAGACTCATCTCCTTCAGCAGACTCATCTCTTTTAGCAGACTCATCTCTTTTAGCAGACTCATCTCCTTCAGCAGACTCATCTCCTTCAGCAGAGACTCATCTTCTTCAGCAGACTCATCTCCTTCAGCAGACTCATCTCCTTTGGCAGACTCATCTCTTTCAGCAAACTCATCTCCTTTAGCAGACTCATCTCCTTTAGCAGACTCATCTCCTTCAGCAGACTCATCTCCTTCAGCAGAGACTCATCTTCTTCAGCAGACTCATCTTCTTCAGCAGACTCATCTCCTTCAGCAGACTCATCTCTTTCAGCAGACTCATCTCCTTTAGCAGACTCATCTCCTTTAGCAGACTCATCTCCTTCAGCAGACTCATCTCTTTTAGCAGACTCATCTCCTTCAGCAGAGACTCATCTCCTTCAGCAGAGACTCATCTTCTTCAGCAGACTCATCTTCTTCAGCACTCATCTCCTTCAGCAGACTCATCTCTTTCAGCAAACTCATCTCCTTTAGCAGACTCATCTCCTTCAGTAGACTCATCTCCTTCAGCAGACTCATCTCCTTCAGCAGTCTCATCTCCTTCAGCAGACTCATCTCTTTTAGCAGACTCATCTCTTTTAGCAGACTCATCTCCTTCAGCAGACTCATCTCCTTCAGCAGAGACTCATCTTCTTCAGCAGACTCATCTCCTTCAGCAGACTCATCTCCTTTAGCAGACTCATCTCTTTCAGCAAACTCATCTCCTTCAGCAGACTCATCTCCTTTAGCAGACTCATCTCCTTCAGCAGACTCATCTCCTTCAGCAGAGACTCATCTTCTTCAGCAGACTCATCTTCTTCAGCAGACTCATCTCCTTCAGCAGACTCATCTCTTTCAGCAGACTCATCTCCTTTAGCAGACTCATCTCCTTTAGCAGACTCATCTCCTTCAGCAGACTCATCTCATTTAGCAGACTCATCTCCTTCAGCAGAGACTCATCTCCTTCAGCAGAGACTCATCTTCTTCAGCAGACTCATCTTCTTCAGCAGACTCATCTCCTTCAGCAGACTCATCTCTTTCAGCAAACTCATCTCCTTTAGCAGACTCATCTCCTTCAGTAGACTCATCTCCTTCAGCAGACTCATCTCCTTCAGCAGACTCATCTCCTTCAGCAGACTCATCTCTTTTAGCAGACTCATCTCTTTTAGCAGACTCATCTCCTTCAGCAGACTCATCTCCTTCAGCAGAGACTCATCTTCTTCAGCAGACTCATCTCCTTCAGCAGACTCATCTCCTTTAGCAGACTCATCTCTTTCAGCAAATTCATCTCCTTTAGCAGACTCATCTCCTTTAGCAGACTCATCTCCTTCAGCAGACTCATCTCCTTCAGCAGAGACTCATCTCTTTCAGCAAACTCATCTCCTTTAGCAGACTCATCTCCTTTAGCAGACTCATCTCCTTCAGCAGACTCATCTCTTTTAGCAGACTCATCTCCTTCAGCAGAGACTCATCTTCTTCAGCAGACTCATCTCCTTCAGCAGACTCATCTCTTTCAGCAAACTCATCTCCTTTAGCAGACTCATCTCCTTCAGCAGACTCATCTCCTTCAGCAGACTCATCTCTTTTAGCAGACTCATCTCTTTTAGCAGACTCATCTCCTTCAGCAGACTCATCTCCTTCAGCAGAGACTCATCTTCTTCAGCAGACTCATCTCCTTTAGCAGACTCATCTCCTTCAGCAGACTCATCTCCTTCAGCAGAGACTCATCTTCTTCAGCAGACTCATCTCCTTCAGCAGACTCATCTCTTTCAGCAAACTCATCTCCTTTAGCAGACTCATCTCCTTTAGCAGACTCATCTCCTTCAGCAGACTCATCTCTTTTAGCAGACTCATCTCCTTCAGCAGAGACTCATCTTCTTCAGCAGACTCATCTTCTTCAGCAGACTCATCTCCTTCAGCAGACTCATCTCTTTCAGCAAACTCATCTCCTTCAGCAGACTCATCTCCTTTAGCAGACTCATCTCCTTCAGCAGACTCATCTCCTTTAGCAGACTCATCTCCTTCAGCAGACTCATCTCCTTCAGCAGACTCATCTCTTTCAGCAGACTCATCTCTTTTAGCAGACTCATCTCCATCAGCAGACTCATCTCCTTCAGCAGACTCATCTCCTTCAGCAGACTCATCTCTTTTAGCAGACTCATCTCCTTCAGCAGACTCATCTCTTTCAGCAGACTCATCTCTTTTAGCAGACTCATCTTCTTCAGCAGACTCATCTCTTTTAGCAGACTCATCTCTTTTAGCAGACTCATCTTCTTCAGCAGACTCATCTCCTTCAGCAGACTCATCTCCTTCAGCAGAGACTCATCTTCTTCAGCTGACTCATCTCCTTCAGCAGACTCATCTCTTTCAGCAGACTCATCTCTTTCAGCAGACTCATCTCCTTCAGCAGACTACTTGTAGTCTTCAATGGTTGCCATTCTCCCTTTAACCAGGACATTAAAACCCATAAGCTTTGCACATTTGGAACATTGAATCCATCAGTGTAAGTAACCACACCTTCCTCAGCAGAATTCTACAAAATCAAGGCTTGAACTTCCACCGCCACCACCAACAAGTTTTATTATATGCAGTAATCTCTATCCAGTTTTATACAGAACTGAAAAGGGTGTACACCATTCTGCTGGTACTAGCATCCATTGCTCACCAGCTTCTAAGTGAACAAACCTGTTGAATAATGACCTCGGCCTGACCCACTTAAGATTTTCATGAACTGATTGTATCATCTAATGATTTACCTGTAGTATTCCAGTTACATGCAGCGTGGGCCACACACTGGTCATGCTGGGAGCATGGGAGTGTGGCATTGACAATTTCTTTACACAAACCATCGCTGGCAAAGTATCCTTCGTTGCACCGACAGGTACCTGCAGAACATCAGATATATGAGATCGTTAAATCCATGGGAATATACTCTAGACTTCTTCAACAGTCATCAGATCATCAGTTGTGTCCCTGGAATAGCCACAATCAGCTACAACCATCACCATCTCACCGCTATGAAGGTCCAAGTGTCACCATGTTACCAGTAACAATCACCAAATCACCACCACATCTTCATAACAGTCACATCACTAACACCTGCCAGGTCGAACAGAGAGGACTGTAAAATGTTTGGGATCATGGCCTGAAAAAAAACCCATTTCTGTTAGAGATGACTGTCAGTACATTAGACAGAAGGCTGTGAACATACAGGACAACTAATTCTCCAGGGCATCAATTTCAAGGAAAAGATGTTATAAGCAGACTAGTGTGTGTACAAATGTGAGGTTCTGACTAGTGTGTGTACAAATGTGAGGTTCTGACTAGTGTGTGTACAAATGTGAGGTTCTGACTAGTGCGTGTACACATGTGAGGTTCTGACTAGTATGTGTACAAATGTGAGGTTCTGACTAGTGTGTGTACAAATGTGAGGTTCTGACTAGTGTGTGTACAAATGTGAGGTTCTGACTAGTGTATGTACAAATGTGAGGTTCTGACTAGTGTGTGTACAAATGTGAGGTTCTGACTAGTGTATGTACAAATGTGAGGTTCTGACTAGTGTATGTACAAATGTGAGGTTCTGACTAGTGTATGTACAAATGTGAGGTTCTGACTAGTGTGTGTACAAATGTGAGGTTCTGACTAGTGTATGTACAAATGTGAGGTTCTGACTAGTGTGTGTATAAATGTGAGGTTCTGACTAGTGTATGTACACATGTGAGGTTCTGACTAGTGTGTGTACAAATGTGAGGTTCTGACTAGTGTATGTACAAATGTGAGGTTCTGACTAGTGTATGTACAAATGTGAGGTTCTGACTAGTGTGTGTACAAATGTGAGGTTCTGACTAGTGTGTGTACAAATGTGAGGTTCTGACTAGTGTGTGTACAAATGTGAGGTTCTGACTAGTGTGTGTACAAATGTGAGGTTCTGACTAGTATGTGTACAAATGTGAGGTTCTGACTAGTGTATGTACAAATGTGAGGTTCTGACTAGTGTATGTACAAATGTGAGGTTCTGACTAGTGTATGTATAAATGTGAGGTTCTGACTAGTGTATGTACAAATGTGAGGTTCTGACTAGTGTATGTACAAATGTGAGGTTCTGACTAGTGTGTGTACAAATGTGAGGTTCTGACTAGTGTGTGTACAAATGTGAGGTTCTGACTAGTGTGTGTACAAATGTGAGGTTCTGACTAGTGTGTGTACAAATGTGAGGTTCTGACTAGTGTATGTACAAATGTGAGGTTCTGACTAGTGTGTGTACAAATGTGAGGTTCTGACTAGTGTGTGTACAAATGTGAGGTTCTGACTGAGATTCAACCCCATCAGGACATCCACCAAGTGATAAACACCCAGTGACACAAAGTGCCACCATGCGGATGAGGATCACCTGCGGAGAGGTCCCAGAGATTCCGTTCAACCATTAGGTTACATTAGGGCCCTCCGACTGCAGTTAGGATGGGGCTTTAAAACAAGGAACAATTGCGTCCCACATTGGGACAACAAGCTGAAGCAAGTACTGTGCAGTCCTGCTTGATAGGTTCTGTTGTGACTGAGAATATGAATTTTCTAGAACACACTAATTCAAATATTTGAGGGTAATCAAAACATCAGATGGAAGATGTCTGACAGATTAAAAGCAGGATAAGACAAAAGAGGCATGTCGGAAGACGAAGAATATCTGAATTCCATTTAACCGAATGTCAAGTGAACTTGCCAGACTGTCAGGCATGCCTCACCAAGTTGGATCTTTATTCTCAGACAAATTTCTATGTTTCGCCTTGTATCTGGTAACAAAAAAATCAACTGGATTGCTGCTTCTCTTTGGTAAACATCAGGATGATGATGATGATGACAAACCTCTTATTACCACAGATCTGAAATTTATTATGTTCATGTATGTGTGTGCGTGTCCCTGTGCGTGCGTGTATGGTTTTTGTTGTTGTTGTTGTTGTTGTTGTTGTTGTTGTTGTTGTTGTTGTTGTTGTTGTTGTTGCTGCTGTTGAAACATTTAAATTGTGGAATATGAGAAACTTTTAAGCATTCCATAAAATAATCGTAACTTCTGTGCAAAGACTATGCATAAATATAAGTTACACTTGTTAGTGACAGAATATGAAAGAGATCATTACTACTGGCATATGTTGCATCTCAGTGTATGGTTTCTTAACCTGGCTAATACACAAGCTTATGAGCAGATAGACAAGCTGAGACAAACACGTGAACACCATGTGAACAAACATGGAATCTGCCAAGACACTCTTTGTAATATAATAATTGACTGGAATTCTAACAATATTTTTATAATGTTCTGTGAGTATTTATAGAATTTTTGCACCATTACCATTATAAGACATTTCTTACCTCCACTGAAAACCTGGCACTCAGAATTTGGCACACACTGACCAAGACCATTGCATTTTTCTGTGACGTTCTTCCAAGCGTGACATGAATCCCCTTTGGCAAAATATCCATAGTTACAAGCGCAGGCACCATTTTCACATGAGCTAAATTTCACGCATTGTTTTGTGGCCAAACAAGGATCTTTAGGCCCGATTAAAGGAGAACATATGCTGTCCATTTCATAAAAACCCTGGTCACATTGGCACAATCCATCCTGGCAGTGACTATTATTTCTGCACTGCCAGGTACTATTACAGATATCACTGACATTCTTTAAAGCAAAACACTGGCCACTTTCATTATAAAATCCAGGAAGACATTGACAAATCTGTGACTGAATATCACACTCAGCATTTTGGACACATTCTTGGGGTATGTATTCACATGGTTTTGAAACCTGAATGACAATATTGCATAGTCCATCTTTAGCATAATAACCATCTTGGCACTGACAAATTTTTCCGACACACTGAGCTTTGGGCACGCACTCGCCAGGTAAGTTCTCGCAAGGTTGGCTTGTATTAGTCAAAGGAATACATTTACCGTCCTTGCTGAAATACCAGGTGTTGCAGGTGCATACACCAGAGAGACACAGAGCATTAGTTGGGCACTCACCAGGAATGCCTTCACAAGAACTGGATGTGTTTAGGACTTGACGACACTGACCAGATTTTATATAAAAGTCAGGGTTGCAAGCACAGACTCCTCCCTTGCATTGAGAATTTGGCACACATTCTCCATTGGTAGCCCCTGTGCATACCTCTCCAACTTCCTTTACCGCCAGACACAATCCATCTTTCACATAAAATCCTTTCAGGCATCGGCAAGAGCCTTGTTTACATTCTGAGTTTAGAGTGCATTCCCCTGTAATATTCTCACAATTTGAGCTGACATTGCCAATCTGACGACACAAACCATAGCGATCAAAGAAGCCAGTGTTGCAGACACACTGACCTGCTTCACATGAGGCATCATCCACGCATTCTTCTTTGATACCCAGACATGGTTCAGTTGTGTTTTTTCTGGGGCTGCACTGACCTTGATCCGCATAATAGCCACCGTTACACAGACACTGACCACTGACACAAGAGGAATTAGAAACACATTCTCCTGGCAGATCTTCACAAGGCTCAGTGGAATTTTTCTGGTCCACACAGAGACCATATCGGTTATAGTGACCTGGCAGGCACTGACATTTACTGGATACACACTCAGCGTGCTCCACACACTCATGGGGCAAGCCCTCACAACTATGATTTGCGTTGATTCTTTCCTCACATTTGCCAAACTTGGCATAGAAGTTGTCTACACAAGAACAGGTTTTTGTGTTGGTGAGATCACACACAGCATGATCAACACACTCATCTTTGATGCCTTGACATTCTTCACTGGAATTTTTCTTCACCTCACACTGGCCATTCTTGGCGTAAAACCCCTGGCCACATTTACAAACAGTGTTAATGCAAGTTGCTCTGGCAACACATTCGCCAGGAATGTTTTCACAAGGTCTTGTTGCATTGATCAGTTCCTTGCAAATTCCATCTTTTGCATAGAAGTCACCCAGACAAGTGCAAGTTTTATTCCGGCAGACAGCATTGAAGGTACACTCGCCAGCTACTCCTTCACACGGTTTCTGCAACAACAAAAAGAAACATAATATTAACAAATATCAATGAAATAAATTAGTGAAACATGTATTTTCACTTCTAACAAATGATTGAAAAAAAAAAGTTGAAGAACCACTAAAAACATTGAATAAAAGATAGAGATAAATTAGGAAATAAACGACTAAGGTTACTGATCAAGATGAAACTGCATGAAATCAGGAAAGGCGAAGAAACTAATATCAATATTTCCAAGTCTGTCAGTTTTGAAGTCCCAGCAAACAGTTTATGTGCTTATGTTTGGTTTCTGGGTACACATCAAGATAACTTGTCTGAGCTAGGCCACAAGCAGCCCTAATATCTTACAAATAATTCATAAGCTAAGGGATATTGCATAACCTAACATAATTTGTAGACATAAATTTACATTACTGAAATAGAAAACAAAACAGCTGTATATCCCAAATATAATCCAGATGGGTGAACAAAATATTGTTGTTGAAATAACCAAAAACGCATGACATGTAAACCAGTCTATCTGCTGAATCCCCTCCCTAATTTCGTATTTTTTAATTAAAAAAATTTTTAATTTGGTTGGAGCACATTCAAGAAATCTGGTTTATCCAGTGGTCACCACTCAATGTTATCCTAATGTTTTGAAAGTAATGCATGGATAAATTATATTTATTGATATTTCTTCAACGCGTCAGCATTAAACTTTCTTCTGGTACTAAAAGAGTTAAGACATTTGTTGTGGGAGAAGGAGCCTTTATTGGTAAGTTTGTATATTATTTTGCTGATTTTTAAACCAGTAGACCAGAAATAAGTGTACCCAATAACACAAAATGTATGTATGCAGAGACAGACAGAACCCAGCACCCAATCAAGCAACTTCTCCACATCTTGTACCCCGAGACAGACAGAACCCCAGCACCATGTTTGATTAAGCCACTTATCTACATCTTGTACCTCGAGACAGACAGAACCCCAGCACCATGTTTGATCAGCCTTTTTTCTTCATGGGAGTTAGGCCTCTGGTGTTAGTCCCATATTTCAGAGACCAAGCAGTTGTTTTGTTATGTGGTCATTATTATGCCAGCCTCCTTTATTTCCCACAACATTTCGTGATTCCAAATTAAGGCAGGGTTGTCCTCAGAGCGCAAGACTACTTATTAAAAAATCTGCTTTTATGGGGGTTTAAACCTATCACCCCAAGATTGACAGGCTAGCTACTGTATTGCTACAGCCATTAACAAACTATTATAACCAAGCTATATCATCGCTTGTGAGCCACAGTGGCATACTGGTTAAATGCTGGCCTGTCATCCAGAAGGTACAAGATTTAAATACGTACCATGGCAAAAATGTTGCCAAAATTGTCTTTGGCTCCCAGGTTAACCTAACCTTAAATGGGTGTCAGGAAGTGTCATAGGAAATAAGGGTGGCCAGCTTGATGTTGACAACATCATCCCTTAAGTGCAAACAGATCTATAAGGCTACAAGTTCAGCTTCACATGCCTGATGCCGAAAAGACATTGAAAGGTTTGTTGGTTGCCATCAGTGCTTTGCTTAAAAAAAAAAATCGTGTTCAACTAGCATCCCTGAAGGAGCTTTAGGTTATAATTGTGATTAGGTTATGTGTGCCAGATAAAATGGCTTAACATTGCATGCTATCAGGAGCCCTGAAAAGGACTCATGTGTGTTGATGCGATCAGAGGAGGCAGACCCAAATACTGTCCCGACCGGCAACAAAGTCGCCAACCGGCAAGCCAACGGGTAACCTGGCTGCCGATGGTGGAGAGGACCGTTATTTTACTGACTTTACTTATAATACTGTCCTCACCTGTGCAGATATTGCAGGACTGCACTGTCCCTGCTTGGCATAAAAGCCATCAATGCACGTACACACAGCAGACGTGCAGACAGAATTTGCCACACAGCCTCCAACGGTCTCCTGGCAAGGCTGCGTAGCATTGATGAGTCCACTGCACAGACCGTCTTTGGGGAAGTATCCGTCCTCACATTGGCAGGTGTCGCCCACACATCTGGCATTGGTCACACACTCACCTGGAACACCTTCACAAACTTTCTTGGCTCTGTATGGTGGAAATTTAGTTTCATTAGCTCTGGCATTTGGAATTCAAGGGAAATTCCCGAAAACAATTTCTAAAATATATGTTTATGGGCAAAAAAAACACGATGTTATTCTTTGGAGTGACATGTAAAAATATCACACTTGTCTTTAGACTAATAGTTTCTCTCTGTATATGTTTGTCAACTTCCTAACATATTCTAAAGTTATGATAAGTTTCTGGTTTAGTTTAGCACTCAGGAGCTCTTAGTTTTCACAGAGCGCTAAGCAAAATTTCAGAGAAAAAATGGTAGAAAAATGAGCCATTACACACACTATTTACTATTTACTTTGTACAGTTATTTACAGACTGTAGCTGCAATGATTTCAATGTAGCTTAGCTATAGTATAGTACAATCTATTTGTTTAGAGCACTTTCATTCTCTTACACCATAAATACGGTAGTATGGAAAATTGTCTGTGTAATAAACTCGTTAGAATCGCTAGATTCCGAACAGCTGATCGCTCAGCTTCGTTGGTAAAAATTCCCCGTCCGAATCACTTTCCAAAAAATCAAAATTTTTATAATTATTATCACAATTAAAAACATCTGACAGAAACAATTTCAGAGCTTCGACCGCAGAAAGCCGCATTTTGCAATCTGTACTTGGTGTTGGAACATCTGTATTCATGGCACTCAAAAACGAACTTAGAAAATGAACTGTTGAAAAAAATTTTGCTATTATTTCTGTTAAATTATGTACGTGTTTCTTAGGCTAGGAAATGAAACTAAAAGGATTTCGGCAGAGTACTTTCCCTGAATAGTTTAATCATACCTCCGAACATTAAAAACTAGTACGGAGGCGTGTGCAAAGCAAAATGTACGGGACACATGATCGACGATGACAGCGTTTTTTTGGCAAAATGGAACTTCTTAAACAACTCTCACACTGTTGCTTGGGCCTTAAAGAGTTAAAGAGCTCCTATATCGACATGGAATGATATTTCCATTGCTGCTCAACAAGCATTAGATCGCAACCTGTTCCTCCCCCCCCCCCCCTCTCCCCCACAAAGCTTAATGGCAGAAATGGAAATTTATGATAATGATGAAACAGAGGGAGAAACCTTGAGGCAGTAGAACCATTATACATAATAAACAAACAAACAATGTACTGATTGACACTCATAGAAAGAAGTAGAGAAAGCTATAATTACTGTGCTGGGTAACTATAGCACAGTAACTATAACTTTATATTTTTATGTTGTCTAGTGGGTCCTTCTATATTCCTTCTTATTTCTATAAGTGTCAATCAGTACAGTGCCTGTTTGTTTATTTATCATTTTGTGTATTTTACTTTGACAGCCATATTATGTACATTGTTATATCAGCATCAAAGCTGCTGCTGCTGCTGCTGCTGCTGCTGCTGCTGCTGCTGCTGCTGCTGCTGCTGCTTCTTCTTCTTCTTCTTCTTCTTCTTCTTCTTCATCTTCTTCTTCTGCTGCTGCTTCAGTGTTTGTCATTAGAAAGGCTAGTGGCACATTATTTAGTGGTTTACAATATGGCGATGGTATCTGCACCTTTCATCCCAACCTACTCCCCTTCCAACCCTTCCTCCCCCCAATGGGGTTCTGGAACCCTAGGGGAACTACTCTGGTAAAAGCCAAATTCTATTGAAAAATAAACAACAGCAGCAGCAGAAGAAAGTAAAGCATATTTTGTTTCACATCATGAGGTTTCCGGGGTAGATGGTGCTAGCCACACTCTGTTAGACCAGTCAGCACTCAAGGGTTGAGGTCATTAATAAACCTACCAGTAAATTCTGGAAGTGTGTTTGTGGTGTCCCAAATTGCCTGAGTTTCTGGACTGTGACAGTAAAAACTGCTCCTCTACAATGACCCAGGTCACTAAACTATTACAAACTTCTACAAAATATCACAACAGCCAATGATAGTTTAAAATAATAATGTACCTGATTTGTTTTTGACAAGTACCATTTTTGGCATAGAATTCTTGAATACACTCACACTGACCATTCTGGCAAATTGCATTTGCTGTACATTCTCCTAAGAAGATAAACAGAGGGAGTTACTTAAGGGAGGCAAAAAGGGTACAAATAATACAGGGCAAATATGGCTGCAGGTTAAACAGAAAACATCTGATGTGATTAACGGAAACTTGTAAAGAACACTGCAAAACATTATATTATTTTGGTCTGCAAATGCACCTTTTAACTCTTTGAGTCCTAAGCAATGCATCACATTCCCTAAATGGTTATTACCCAGCGGCCCAATCAGTACGCGACGCGTATTTAATTTACCACTGGCTAGTTTTAAAATGTGAACCGGCTGGTCTTTCTTGTTCTTTGTGTTTAATGACACATGCATTGACCCTTAGGTTTATTCAGAAACATGGTTAGAAGCATAAAATATACTACATTTGTGAGCTTTACAGAGTTACTAAGTGTCTATTTGAAAACAATATGACCTCAAGGCAGACTTTATGCATACCAATAAGATTTATGACTTTGAGAATCAGATTTCAATAAAATGCATATTTATCATATTTATCCAAAGTTAGGCGTAGGTATGGTATCCAACTCGTTTGCTAGAGGTCCCGGGTTAGGTGGGATTTTTCATGTGGACTGCTAGTAATTTTCCCTGGTCTCTGGGTAGTGAGATCGGACGCTTGTGTGTATTGTTGCACACATACAAAATCCCTTGGCAGTTCAAAATCGAAAAGAATAGCCTAACGGCACTGCCCAAACCAAATTTAGAGTTAAAAATCTACCCAAAATATTTCAGGATCCTGGCTGGTGCTATGGAGTCCATGCACTGCGCTGAGGTACTTCGGACTCAGACTTGAGTTAGCAGTAGAATGGACTTCTTATGGGTTACTACCCATGTGCCATGATGTTCATCCGTTGTTCAAACTTTAAACTTCCTTGAGTACCATGATTGCAAGTGGAAAATTTTTTATTTCCTTTTACTTTTTTCTCTAAATTTGCCGTCAGTTTATTTACCAATGTTTAACTACTAACACAATTATTTGTTATAGCAGTGTTCTAATATTATTCCTCAACAATCCCTGATCACTTTGATGTATAATATGTGTATGTTGCAAGGCATTTGAATTAGTATGGTCTATTTAATGTGTTACACTTGTGAAATTTAAACAAACTGCATGACCACCCCTTGGGCCTCTGATGCTAAACTCGCTGGGACTTATGGAGTTAAGGATGTTCTATGGAGATGTAAATAAACTTAAAAATAGCCATTGCTTTTTTAAACAGTGACATTTGTGGCTCTAATCACAGTTTGTAATTTAGAGGTGCCAGGTTTGATCCCAGCTGCAGGCAATTCGGCAACCAATTTGGTTTCAGCAAAGGTATTAAGAGTCAACTATTCAGAAGCAATGGCAAACTACTGAAATTAAATTGTCTAGTGAAATCACAAGCAGTCAAAAATAGCCTGGATTAATTCTGCAACGTCCTCTAAAGAATACACAACTAACATTTTGTTTTATTTTAATATTTTCAGACTGACTCCGAAAGTGTGATAAGTAAAAGAAAAAGAAGTAGTAGAAGAAAGAAGAATTCGCAGTAGAAAATGAAGATGAAAGAGAAAGAGAATAAAAAGAGGAAGAGTGGGATAAGAATCTCACCTTCTAGATTCTCACATTGACCTGTAGCTGGAATCAGCGGCTGACACATTTCTTGTCTGGCATAGTAGCCTTGCTGACAGCGACATCTGCCACTGACACACGCAGCAAAGTCCACGCACTCAGCAAGGGTGCCTGCACACTGTTCTGTGGCATTGATCTTCTTCTCACATTGTCCGCTCTTATCAAAGTAGCTAGAATCACAGGTACATTTCCCCAACACACAGGCAGCATGGGTCACACATTCTCCGGGTATGTTCTCACAGGGCACTGTCAGCAAAATCAAATAAAAGAATAAATCAAGAACAGACATCAGTTCACTCTGGACATTCCCCCACATGCTCAGTCTCCTTCCTTCTTAACCCACAAAGAGTTCCTATGCTAACAGTGCCAGCTGCAACTTTATTAACTCTTTGAGTCCCAGGGGGTTTAGCATCACAGACCCAGGGGGTTTAGCATCACAGGCACAGGGGGTTTAGCATCACAGGCCCGGGGGGTTTAGCATCACAGGCACAGGGGGTTTAGCATCACAGACCCAGGGGGTTTAGCATCACAGACCCAGGGGGTTTAGCATCACAGACCCAGGGGGTTTAGCATCACAGGCCCAGGGGGTTTAGCATCACAGGCCCAGGGGGTTTAGCATCACAGGCCCAGGGGGTTTAGCATCACAGACCCAGGGGGTTTAGCATCACAGGCCCAGGGGGTTTAGCATCACAGGCCCAGGGGGTTTAGCATCACAGTCCCGGGGGGTTTAGCATCACTGGCCCGGGGGGTTTAGCATCACAGGCCCAGGGGGTTTAGCATCACAGTCCCGGGGGGTTTAGCATCACAGGCCCGGGGGGTTTAGCATCACAGGCCCGGGGGGTTTAGCATCACAGGCCCAGGGGGTTTAGCATCACAGGCCCAGGGGGTTTAGCATCACAGACCAAGGGGGTTTAGCATCACAGACCCAGGGGGTTTAGCATCACAGACCCAGGGGGTTTAGCATCACAGGCCCAGGGGGTTTAGCATCACAGGCACTGGGGGTTTAGCATCACAGACCCAGGGGGTTTAGCATCACAGTCCTAGGGGGTTTAGCATCACAGGCCCAGGGGGTTTAGCATCACAGGCCCAGGGGGTTTAGCATCACAGACCCAGGGGGTTTAGCATCACAGGCCCAGGGGGTTTAGCATCACGGACCCAGGGGGTTTAGCATCACAGACCCAGGGGGTAGTAAAGAACGTAATAAATCGGCGCATCATGCGTTTTCATTGGGTTTCTAGGTAAGGACCTATAAACGTATGATGCGTTTTTTTGGGACTCAAAGAGTTAAAAGTCCACCTGAATTTTTTCCTCAGCAAAGATTATCACCCAGACCCTCCACTTACATATGCTGAATCATTCTTTCATTCTTTTGAGGTATGGATCCTCTTTCTGTTCTGTTGCAGTGTCCTCTGTATTCCAGAGAGCAGGATTATCAACTAAATTTACTCAAAGCCAGAAGCCGGAGCCACAACAAAAGAAGATCATTAATATGATACAACTGGCAATGATTCGTGGGCCACTTGCTAGGCCTCCACCGGCCAAATGTGACCCATGGGCCACCAACTGAATACAGAGCTTTCACCGTGTCTGTTTATCATTAAGTAGCTCACTGCTCAGAAGAGTGGCAGCAGACACTTTATCAGCTTTCTCATTAGCCCACACATGCAAATATTCTGGACAGAAAATGCAACATAGGCTCCAGATCTGAGTCAGACAATCAGTTTGTGCATGCTATTTTCTATGTTGGCTTGTCTGCGTGCTGGTCCAGTGATCACGATTTTGAATTCCCATGTTCCTAGAATGGGTTCTGGATCCTCCTTATGGGGGAAAACAAGAATAAGTATGTTAAAAGAATCTACTAATTTGGGGCTACTTTTGAAGTCAGAGTGCATCTGCCTGAGAGAGAAGGAACCAACAGTCTGCATACAAATAAGTTTTTTAATATGGTCTAATGGCTGAACGCGGTTTCAGGGACCTCTCCACAGGTGATCCTCATCCACATGTTAGAACTATGTGTCATCAGGTGTTTATCGCTTGTGTGATGTCCTTCCTGGTGGGGTAAAAAAGATGGAGAGATGATAGCTGCTGATCTCAAGACACTTGGTTTCATGTTTGGAATACTCAGAGCTGCTCACCTCAAAGACAACACTTTCTCTAGTAAGAATCTTTAAAACATATACTCTTTTCAAATTTTTTTTAAAAACAAAATTCCTGATAATTCCCTGAAAGGCTACCTTAAGACAGTCGAGTAAGTGAAGATGCAGAAGAAATATGGACGTCTTTGCCATTCTTATGTCTTCATGAAAATCCAAGAAGCCAAGCCCATAGACCACAGAGCAGATTGGGCAACATGAAGTTCACTGCTTCATCACAGAGCAGATAAGTCAACATGAAGTTCACTGCTTCATCATAGAGCAGATAAGTCAACATGAAGTTCACTGCTTCATCATAGAGCAGATAAGTCAACATGAAGTTCACTGCTTCATCATAGAGCAGATAAGACAACATGAAGTTCACTGCTTCATCACAGAGCAGATAAGTCAACATGAAGTTCACTGCTTCATCATAGAGCAGATAAGTCAACATGAAGTTCACTGCTTCATCACAGAGCAGGTAGGCCAACATGAAGTTCAATGCTTCATCATAGAGCAAATAAGTCAACATGAAGTTCACTGCTTCATCACAGTGCAGATAAGTCAACATGAAGTTCACTGCTTCATCATAGAGCAGATAAGTCAACATGAAGTTCACTGCTTCATCACAGAGCAGGTAGGCCAACATGAAGTTCAATGCTTCATCATAGAGCAGATAAGTCAACATGAAGTTCACTGCTTCATCATAGAGCAGATAAGTCAACATGAAGTTCACTGCTTCATCATAGAGCAGATAAGTCAACATGAAGTTCACTGCTTCATCACAGAGCAGATAAGTCAACATGAAGTTCACTGCTTCATCACAGAGCAGATAAGACAACATGAAGTTCACTGCTTCATCACAGAGCAGATAAGTCAACATGAAGTTCACTGCTTCATCACAGAGCAGATAAGACAACATGAAGTTCACTGCTTCATCATAGAGCAGATAAGTCAACATGAAGTTCACTGCTTCATCATAGAGCAGATAAGTCAACATGAAGTTCACTGCTTCATCACAGAGCAGATAAGACAACATGAAGTTCACTGCTTCATCATAGAGCAGATAAGTCAACATGAAGTTCACTGCTTCATCATAGAGCAGATAAGTCAACATGAAGTTCACTGCTTCATCACAGAGCAGATAAGTCAACATGAAGTTCACTGCTTCATCATAGAGCAGATAGGCCAGCATGAAGTTCACTGCTTCACCGCCGCCATTACGTTGCTTAAAAAAATTCTCTTTATTTTATTTCACTCACATTAGTCTCTATATTGCAAAAAAAAAAAAAAATTGTGTGTGTGGGTATGTGAAGGGAAGTAATCATTCAATATGAAAAGAGCAAAGAATTAATTGCTTTCTTTTCTTTGACAATAAACAACAACAACAACAAAATTGTGTTCATATAGCCAGGTAGAACAAAGCGATATTGTGATCAGGTTAATATGGTATCACAGTCATTCCAAAATTTAAAAAAAAAGTGAATTTTGTCTCACCATAAAAAAAAAAAAATCTTAAATATTTCTTTTGCTAAAAGTAGACAAAAACCACCATATATACACACACACACACGATGCAGTTGCAACAAGTATCAAAACTACTTTATAGGAGCAATAGACACTGCAAAGACATAAAAATGCTGTAAAAGCTATACAAATGGTACACCTGGGGTGACAGTGCTAAGAAAGCACCAGAGTTATTCACCTGAAGGATGAATATTAGGAAAGTACCAAGGTTACTCACATGAAGCGTTGATGTGTGGAAAGCATTGGTCAGTTTTCCTGTAGTAGCCAGCTGTACACTGACAGGTCAGGTTGACACAGGCTGCCCCAGGAACACACTGGCCAGGTACATTGTCGCAGACTTCAGAGACATTCCGCTGGGGCTCACACATGCCTTGGTTGGCATAGAAACCTCTCAAACAAGTACAAGTTCGGGTCCCTAAAGACTGAAATATAGGAAACCCCCGACCTCAGTAACAGAGATTTATGATTAACAGATACAAAAGCACTAATTAAAAATGAGAATCGTCAAATGTTATGTATACACAACCCTGCTGTACAGTGCATAAACTTGGATAATGAATAAACAACAAGAAAATTGAACTGAGTCCCTAGAAATGTGGACACACAACACAAGTACAAGTCGTATTTCATAAAAACAAAACCAGTCAAATGCAGAGGTTTTAGAAAGACTGAGAATTAAAAAAAAAAAAAAAAATAACCGACATATTTTTGTCACATTAAAAGACTTAATGCTCCTTTAAAAACCTTACCAGAAGGGACAATATAGCAAGATGGCAAGAGCTAGAAAATGTTACAAGTGGGAAGACAACATCAAAAGATGGACGAACAGCAGTCACAGACATTACAACCAAGACAAGGGAATCAAACAGTAGACAGGTACCGGCCGCACCAGATATCAACACTGACAGGAGAGGGGGTGACAAAATAATGTGTGTACGTGTGTGTGTGTGTATGTGTGTTAAGGAGAGAGGGTGTGTGGCAAAGTGGCAAAATATATGTTTTTAACAAAATGTCTGTGCGAGTGTGTGTGTGAGTGTGTATATGTGGTGGGGGGGGGGGGGTGTTGACACAATGGCCAAAATATGTTAACACAATAAGATGTGTGTTTGTGTGTTGACCCCCTCCCCTCCCCCTCCCCCCCCCCCCCCCCCCCCAAAAAAAAAAAAAAAATTATATATAAATCCCGCAATAGGTACCACTTTTGTGTGTGAGTGTGTGTTTGTTTGTTTTTTAAAGAATAGCACAGATCAGAATGCCTAATGTGCAGTGATGTCTATTGTGATAGCATTAGACAGACAATGATGAAATTCCACTGCCACCAACCTTCTTTGTTGAGATGGCATCTGACTGACTGCTTGAACAACAACAACTACAATAAGCTCTTAAGGTTCATTCTGCAGGTTCATTCTGCAGAATGAACCTGCATCCATTCATCTCTCTGGTTGGCCTTCTTTTCCCAGTTGGTGACATCAAGGGTTTGTAGCTGTGTCAGGATATTGTCCCTCCAAAATCTTCTTGGTCTGCCTCATGGTCTATGACCATTCACCTTACTTGTATGTATAGATATTACCTCTCTGTCATCTGAAACTCTCTCAGTATTTTCCAGCTATTTACAATATATTAGAGTCTATTGTTTATTAGAAAATATCAAATAACTGAACATCAGTTATGTCCAAACATTAACAGCCACACATCAAACCTAAGAAACATTAGCCTAAGACAGATCCGACATCAGTGACTTACCTCTCCTGTACAACTAGAAGAGCTGACACATTCGCCAGGTAACCCGTCACATGGACTGGTAGCATTAATCAACTCCCGACAGAGATTTCCTCTACTGTAGTAACCCGCCTTGCAGACACACCTCTGGCTTTTACCCTCACAAACTGCATGTGGGACACACTCCCCAGGTGTGAAGTCACACAGCTGAGTTGTATTGAGCAGCTCCTGCAAACGTACAATGTCTGGATTGAAACAGTGGTTTTTATGAAGAATCCCTGTTACTGCACATCATAATCATTGTCGTGTTGTGCCACTGTGTCACACAAGGCTAACAATCTATTTGTATTCCTACACTCCATTCTACCCTGTACGATCCCTTTGCTTGCATAGATAGATTCCAGTCCTGCATCTTGGGGTTTCTCATAATTATTTAAGGTCTTTTCTTAGATGTCCTCATTCCTTCAATAAACAGTGCTTCTCTTCTCATTTCTGGACACGGTACAAATTTGGCCCTGCACTTTCACTGAAAATCTGGCCCTGACGCCTGTGTACAGGAGAAACGTCTGAACGACTGCATGTGTCAACAACGAGTAGAAAAATAAAAATGGACACAACCTAAAGAGGCAGAGAATTTTAAATAAAACAATAATTTAAGAATAAAATAAAAAAAAAAAAAACATACTAAAATGAGAAACAAAAGACATAGGCAACCAGTATTTTTCCAAGAGAAACTATAAGTTGAACACAGATGAGGGAAGTGTAAGATGCTGGACTCTATCGAGAATACTGAGAAGATTAATGATACTGAGAAGATTAATGATACTGAGAAGATTAATGATACTGAGAAGATTAATGATACTGAGAAGATTAATGATACTGAGAAGATTAATGATACTGAGAAGATTAATGATACTGAGAAGATTAATGATACTGAGAAGACTAAGAAGACATTTCAATTTGTAAACAATTCATTTATTTATTTCCATAAACTAAATGTTAGCAACATTGTTAGCAACAAGAAATCATTGTATTCTACATGTGAATTTTGTTACAGAAAATATATTATGGTTCAATCTAATCTAACTGCAAGCAAACATTTTATGATTGTATCTGGCCACTGTCCTTGACTTATAATGCACTATTTAGTTTTTAGTTTTTTTGGGGCCATATTGCCATATTACATGCAGTTTATGCTCTTGATATGCCATATTACATGCAGTTTATGCTATTGATATGTCATATTGCCTTATTACATGCAGTTTATGTTCTTGATATGTCATATTGCCTTATTACGTGCAGTTTATGCTCTTGATATGCCACATTGCCATATTACATGCAGTTTATGCTCTTGATATGCCATATTGCCATATTACATGCAGTTTATGCTCTTGATATGTCATACTGCCATATTACGTGCAGTTTATGCTATTGATATGTCATATTGCCTTATTACATGCAGTTTATGCTCTTGATATGTCATATTGCCTTATTACGTGCAGTTTATGCTCTTGATATGCCACATTGCCATATTACATGCAGTTTATGCTCTTCATATGCCATATTGCCATATTACATGCAGTTTATGCTCTTGATATGCCATATCGCCATATTACATGCAGTTTATGCTCTTGATATGCCATATTGCCATATTACATGCAGTTTATGCTCTTGATATGCCATATTGCCATATTACATGCAGTTTATGCTCTTGATATGCCATATTGCCATATTACATGCAGTTTATGCTCTTGATATGCCATATTGCCATATTACGTGCAGTTTATGCTCTTGATATGCCATATTGCCATATTACGTGCAGTTTATGCTCTTGATATGCCATATTGCCATATTACATGCAGTTTATGCTCTTGATATGCCATATTGCCATATTACATGCAGTTTATGCTCTTCATATCCCATACTGCCATATTACATGCAGTTTATGCTCTTCATATCCCATACTGCCATATTACATGCAGTTTATGCTCTTCATATGCCATACTGCCATATTACATGCAGTTTATGCTCTTGATATGCCATATTGCCATATTACATGCAGTTTATGCTCTTGATATGTCATATTGCCTTATTACATGCAGTTTATGCTCTTGATATGCCATACTGCCATATTACATGCAGTTTATGCTCTTGATATGCCATATTGCCATATTACATGCAGTTTATGCTCTTGATATGCCATACTGCCATATTACATGCAATTTATGCTCTTGATATGCCATATTGCCATATTACATGCAGTTTATGCTCTTGATATGCCATACTGCCATATTACATGCAGTTTATGCTCTTGATATGCCATACTGCCATATTACATGCAGTTTATGCTCTTCATATGCCATACTGCCATATTACATGCAGTTTATGCTCTTGATATGCCATATTGCCATATTACATGCAGTTTATGCTCTTGATATGTCATATTGCCTTATTACATGCAGTTTATGCTCTTGATATGCCATACTGCCATATTACATGCAGTTTATGCTCTTGATATGCCATACTGCCATATTACATGCAGTTTATGCTCTTGATATGCCATACTGCCATATTACATGCAGTTTATGCTCTTGATATGCCATACTGCCATATTACGTGCAGTTTATGCTCTTGATATGCCATATTGCCATATTACATGCAGTTTATGCTCTTGATATGCCATACTGCCATATTACATGCAGTTTATACTTTTGATATGTCATACTGTCATATTATATGCAGTTTATGCTCTAGATCAGCCATACTGCCATATTACATGCAGTTTATGCTCTAGATCAGCCATACTGCCATATTACATGCAGTTTATGCATGTATGTCGGCTCTGGGGCTAAGTCGATGAGAATGCTTCCTAATGCCGGATGCCGGGTTTGATCCTAACTTCGGGCCATACGCCTTGCGTTGGTTTTGACAGTAGTATAAAGAAAGCCGACCATCCAGCAAGCAATGGCAAACTACTGGATGTAAATTTGCCTAGAAAAACCACACAACAGTCATGGGCTGTTGGGGTTGGTTCTGCAACGTCCTTTAAAGGATACGCAACTAACCTTATGTATGTATATGCATGTATATATGCCATATTTTAACATTTTTGAAGCCATAATGAAATGGAACAGAAGCGTTTTTTCTTCTTTGAATTTGCAGGCTGTAAACTCCAGCGGAAAGATCTGGTTGTATATCCATTTGGGAACTATGGTCTTGTTCCACAATCCAAGTGTTGCGTGTACAGCCTTCTTACCGATCAAGTTTATTTGTGTACAGACTGTGGATTCCCCGCCATTCAAGCAGATTCACTCCAGTTGTGAAGGAAATGTCAACACTATCTACTGTGGCCAGGTGCCTGGGTGTGAGACTGTTTCTAGGACAACTATGGAGAGGAGTAGACAGGACTGGACACTTTGGTCCCTGCTCGTGACGCTCCAACACATGTGGTTCAGCACCTCTTCAAATCAGACAGAAACATTTGACAGTTTCAATGATCATGGAAATATTTAAAAATGTTTTTAATACAGATTTTGCAATATTCCCTTGTTATTTTATTTATTTTGATTAACTCT
The DNA here is from genome assembly GCA_905116865.2 of Candidula unifasciata. Classification (NCBI taxonomy): domain Eukaryota; kingdom Metazoa; phylum Mollusca; class Gastropoda; order Stylommatophora; family Geomitridae; genus Candidula; species Candidula unifasciata. The sequence goes on along the minus strand of CAJHNH020001835.1, from coordinate 881,996 downwards.
TGTGGTCCCAAGGAGTGCATTATGTTTGATAAACTCATTCTCATGAATCCCAGACATTATGCAATATGTTCTGTTATTACATTAGGTCGTATAATGCTAAAGTAATCTGGCATTTTCATTTGCCACTTTAATTTCATTTGATTTGATTCAAGAACCGACATCACAGCACTCAGGGCATTCCCATAAGCACCCTGTCCCAATATTCAGCAGCCAGCGAAGAGTTACGATACTAATGGTGCCAGAAGCATTCTGATTAAACGTCCATCTTGTCTTTCCTCTGAGTCTCGAGCATCTGCCAGAACCTCTCGTCACTCCCCCCCCCCCCCTGCATCAATCTTACCAGACTGTGGTGATCCATCAACTCCTCGGAACTGTACACGCTCTCCCACAAGGCACTAACCACATTCGCCTTATCTTGCATCAGTATTTCACCAAGTTGTGCAGAGCCAGCCAGTCTATCTGCCTGTTCATTTCCCAACACACTGGCATTCTGGTGAAAAAATCCAGACAATACTGCTCACCCGTGTCCTCCGCAGTGAGGCATGTCACTCTGCACGGAGCATGCCTGTTCTGATCTTCCTCAGCATGCTTTCTGAGTAGTTGCCTCTTTAAAACTATTAGACTCCTAATTTTTTTTCATAGTGGTTATTCTCTCCTTAAGCAACTGCTGTGAAAAATTATGGGACTCAACGAGTTAGGAATGCAATTAACACAAACGAGCATATCAGAATTTATCATGAAAACATACTAACCTGGCAAGTTCCATTCTTGTGGTAGTATCCACTGCCACACTGGCAAGTGCCATTACTACACTCAGCATTTGACAGACATTCTCCAGGGATGTTCTCACATGTCCCGTTCACTGGCAGTACTGCTTCACACTGACCCTTTCGGTTGTAGTGCTTAGTCATACATGTACATAATTTTCCAGAGCAGACTGCATTTTTTGTGCATTCACCAGGAAGGTCATCACACGGCTCAGTTGCATTTTTGGACAACCTTTCCAGTCAGAGAAGTAACATATGGGAGTGGAGAGTAGAAACATGCGGATTTGTGGTTTCAGGAAAAACTTGCAGTGAAGTTGAAACATCGACTAAGACTAAGTCTACGATTAAGGAAATAACTTTTACTTTATGAAAACAAAAAACCTACTAAATATCCAAATCATAACCCCAAAAGATCAAACAGGATTTTTATGTTTTTGTAATTCTTCAGCAACATCCCAATAAATCCGAGTGGACTGGGTGAATCAAGGAAGCCTAAAAATAGTATTTGATTTCTGAATAAATTCAGTGACCAAATCATCCAAAGAGTAAAAAAAGTTTGAAACAAATACTATCTTCTTTTCTCAGTTCGTAGTTGGCAATTAGGAATATTTCAATTCTGTATGAATTTGTCACCTAAACCCCCCCCCCCCCCCCCCCCACCCCACCCCCCCTGAAACTGGTGTGGTCATTCATGTTCTGCCTCTTCTTCCCTTGGCCAAACTTCAGTACCACTAGTCATTCACAGACTACCAACGAAAGGTTGTTGAACTATTCACTTACATTTGATACTGCATTGAGGTATTTAGACTTTGCTGATTACACAGCAGATAAAACAAATATGCAGGTTGAAAATGTGCAAATTATTTTGAAGACACTCTTCTTCTTCTTCTTCGCGTTCACCAGCTGTACACTCTGGTGGAAAGTTCTGGTTGTTCGTCCACTTCTGAACTGCTCCAGAACCTAAGTGTTGTGTGTGCATCAGTTTTACAGATCTGATTTACTATGAGAAAAAAAGGGCCATCCAGGCTATTAGAAGTGAACAGAATCTGGCCAAAGATGACTACCACTTACTTGACCGGCATGGGCAGGTCATTGTCCTATGTCTCAGGACAGGACATAACAAACTTAACCAGCATATGCACAGGCTTCGTCTAAGTAGTTCACCTTTTGTCCTTGTGGGCTATGTGTGCAGACTACAGAACATGTCCTGCAAGACTGTCCCTTGTTCAGCCCATTAAGAAAGGAATACTGGCCCAGTGAGTCATCACTGTACACAAAGTTGTATGGGACTAAAAATGAACTCATAAAAACAGTCAAGTTTATCACAAGAACCTGTCTGTCGGTGTAAATCAGAAAGCGAACACAAGAAGAAGAAGAACAGATCTGATTCACTTGAATGCAGACTGTTGGTTTCTTGCCTCTCAGGCAGATGCACTCCGACTTCAAAGGAAGCTCCCCAATTAGTCGACTTTTACGACAGGCTTTTGGGGAGGCAGTGGGTCTATTCTTGTTTTCCCCACGATGAGGCCCCAGAACCCACATGTGGAAGCTTTGAAGACACAAATAAATGGTTAATATTGATAAAATAACCATCACAGTTTAAAAGCCTGTTAAAACAATTATATCATGGAAACCTCCATTTTAGTATTACTACTACCATATCGTCTCTGGGGCCCTATTGTGGAAAAAAAAAAGAATAGGCCCACTGCCTACCCAAAAAAAAAAAAAAGCAGTTGTAAGAGTATAATAATTGAGAGTTTTCTTTGAGTGCATCAGCCTGAGAGGCAAAGAAACAACAGTCTGCATACACATTTGCCAGATCTGTAAAAGGGTTGTGCATGCAACACTCAGGTTCTGAAACAGGACTAAGGTCCAGAAGTGAAGAAGAAGAAAAAGAAGTTAATACTTTTTGTTTTCCCATCCAAAAATTGTACTTCCCTGTGCAGCTTCACATTTTGCACATGCCTGAATATGGCCCTTGTTACAACTGTGTGACAAATGATTCTAGGCCAACTTTTACAGCTGTGTGATAAATGATTCTAGGCCAACTTTTACAGCTGTTTGATAAATGATTCTAGGCCAACTTTTACAGCTGTGTGATAAATGATTCTAGGCCAACTTTTACAGCTGTGTGATAAATGATTCTAGGCCAACTTTTACAGTTGTGTGATAAATGATTCTAGGCCAACTTTTACAGCTGTGTGATAAATGATTCTAGGCCAACTTTTACAGCTGTGTGATAAATGATTCTTGGCCAACTTTTACAGCTGTGAGATAAATGATTCTAGGCCAACTTTTACAGCTGTGTGATAAATGATTCTAGGCCAACTTTTACAGCTGTGTGATAAATGATTCTAGGCCAACTTTTACAGCTGTGTGATAAATGATTCTAGGCCAACTTTTACAGCTGTGTGATAAATGATTCTAGGCCAACTTTTACAACTGTGTGACAAATGATTCTAGGCCAACTTTTACAGCTGTGTGATAAATGATTCTAGGCCAACTTTTACAGCTGTTTGATAAATGATTCTAGGCCAACTTTTACAGCTGTGTGATAAATGATTCTAGGCCAACTTTTACAGCTGTGTGATAAATGATTCTAGGCCAACTTTTACAGCTGTGTGATAAATGATTCTAGGCCAACTTTTACAGCTGTGTGATAAATGATTCTTGGCCAACTTTTACAGCTGTGAGATAAATGATTCTTGGCCAACTTTTACAGCTGTGAGATAAATGATTCTAGGCCAACTTTTACAGCTGTGTGATAAATGATTCTAGGCCAACTTTTACAGCTGTGTGATAAATGATTCTAGGCCAACTTTTACAGCTGTGTGATAAATGATTCTAGGCCAACTTTTACAGCTGTGTGATAAATGATTCTAGGCCAACTTTTACAGCTGTGTGATAAATGATTCTAGGCTAACTTTTACAGCTGTGTGATAAATGATTCTAGGCTAACTTTTACAGCTGTGTGATAAATGATTCTTGGCCAACTTTTACAGCTGTGAGATAAATGATTCTAGGCCAACTTTTACAGCTGTGAGATAAATGATTCTAGGCCAACTTTTACAAATGTATGATAAATGATTCTTGGCCAACTTTTACAGCTGTGTGATAAATTATTCTTGGCAAACTCTTACAGATGTATGATAAATGATTTTTGGGGTAACTTTTAAAGCTCTGTGATATTATGATTTTAAAGAAATATCTACAGCTGTGAGCTAAAAGATTCTTGGCCAACTTTTACATTGCTATGATAAATAATTCTTGGCCAAATTTTACAGCTCTGTGATAAATGTTTTTAGAAACTTTTACAGCTGTGTACTAAATGATGCTTGGCCAGTTTATGTCTGTCACAATTTCAAGCATATACACTATTAGATGACGGCTCTAAATGATAAACTAGTCACTTTGTGTGATTCTGTTAATGTTCTGTTCTTTTTCTGTCTGGCTGATACCAGGTTGTAGCCTGGTGTCATAGTTTTCTGTATTTATCTGGCACTTCTTCAAATTGATGAAAGATTTGTTTATCTGCTTGCAGGTTTCTGCTACACCATTTATCCATCTCTTCCTTGGTCTTCCTCTCACCTTCCTCCCAGATGTTCTGCTATAAAAAGTCTCCTATGCAGTTTGGTCTGGCTGCATTCTCACTAGATGGCTGAACCATTTCATTCTTTGTCCATCAATATAATCCAGACATGGTCTTATTCCAACTTTCTCTCAAATGCTGACATTCTTAACCCTGTCTCGTCTTGTGTTGTTAGTGACCTTACAGAGACATTACATTTCTCATGTAGTTCTTGTCTGTTCCTTGGCCCTATTCAGTGTCCATGTTTGGCACTGAGAGCATCAAGTAGAGTTAGAAATGTTATTGATCATTTGCTCTTTTGCTGGAAGGGAGACATTTGGATGTCTAAGCAGAGGTGCTAACTGGTAGGTGAAAGCATTTGCCTTCTGGCTTCTATCTTTTTATTGAATCTGCCATCCTCCGTGAATATGGTAAATATGCTTCCTTAATGTTTGATTGTAGTCCCATTAACTTAAACGTCAAGATATTATGTTTTTTGTCAATCCTCATTAGCTCAGTTTTCACAGTGTTTATTCTCATAACATGTTTTGTGCAGGTTTGATGTCAGCAGTCAACACAGTGTTGTAAAGTATGTTATTAATGGTGTATTAGACATTAATTGTCTGCAAAAAGAAGTTCACTTATTTCTGCAGTGTCTGTATTTACTTTCTTTGTAATTCTATCCATGTAAGTAATGGATAGCAATGGTGAGAGAACATATCTCGATCTGAGAACTGATGAGATGGGAAGCCAGCCTGTCATTCCTTCTGTTGTTCTTACAGTGCACTGACTATCTTGGTAAAGAGCCATGATATTACCCACAGTTGATCTTGAATAGCACAATCCTCTAGAACTGTCCATAGTTTGCACCTATTGACTCCATCAAATACCTTCTCTTGATCTATAAACATAAGGTGTTGACTTTTATCATATTCAACAGACTGTTGGCTTATTTGCCTTAAAGAAAATATTGCATCTGTACGGTTCTTTCCTTCCTCAAACCGAGCTGTCTCTTACTTAACTGGGGCTCTAGTACTGGTCGAGCTTTGTTGCAAAATGTTAGCAAACATTTTCCCAGTATGGCTCAGGATGTAGATGCATTTGTTTCACAGTCTCGTTTGTCCTCTTTATTCTTCCACATGGGGACAATGATTGCTCTCTGCCAGTCCCCAGGCGATGTTAAAGATTCTGATAAACCAAGCTGTTGCTGTTGTCTTACATGCAAGGAGCATTTCTGTTGTAATACCATCATCAATTCCAGCTGCCTTGCTCTTTTTACTTTGTGTAAGGGCATTTTCAACTTCAGATTCCAGTATCTTTGGTTCATGGCCTTTTGCCAATTTATTTTAGTATGGTCCTTCCTGCGTCTTCAATCGATTCTGTTACAAGTAAAGGTAAACTAAAGGACTGTGTCACACCAATGGCATATGGGCAGCAAATAGTACTAGACTTAGACTTCTATAGAACAGGTACTTGATGAATGATGTGCTCAACTAGACTTAGACTTCTATAGAACAGGTACTTGATGAATGATGTGCTCACTAGACTTAGACTTCTATAGAACAGGTACTTGATGAATGATGTGCTCAACTAGACTTAGACTTCTATAGAACAGGTACTTGATGAATGATGTGCTCACTAGACTTAGACTTCTATAGAACAGGTACTTGATGAATGATGTGCTCAACTAGACTTAGACTTCTATAGAACAGGTACTTGATGAATGATGTGCTCAACTAGACTTAGACTTCTATAGAACAGGTACTTGATGAATGATGTGCTCAACATTATGCTAGCCACCTTTACTTCCCAGTACATTCCCTAGAACCAACTTCAGACTGGGCAGATCTGGGAGTTTTAGGTTGTTTAAAAAGAAGCAACTAATGTAGATTTGAAAACGGTGCCTGACTGGCTGGCAAGCATTTATCCACTGTTCTGCTGTGGCTTTTTTAAAATGTGATTTGGAACAAGGATTACAGCATAAAGCCAAAGTGGCATTATTTTGGTTCAAATTATCACTCACTTGCAAGAGCCATCAAGGGTATAAAAGTTGTCCGTGCAGGTACACACTCCTGCGACACACTGGGCATTGACAACACACTCTCCTGCAATATTCTGACATGCCACTGTGGCATTTTTCTTTCTGTCACATTTACCATTTTGATTATAGAAATCAGGGTCACATTTGCAGACACTATTATCACAGCTTGCATCCCTTACACATTGTCCAGGTCCATCACACGGTTGTTCTGGTTCAATCACATGCTGACATGTCCCATTTTTGCGGAAAAAACTTGGATCACACAAACAAACTCCTCCCTTACAAGTGGCCTGGTCCACACAAGTGTCTGTGGTCACATCGCAAGATCCACTGGGTGGAACTAACTGATGACAGCGTCCAGTCTTGGAGAAGAACCCAGCTCCACATGTGCATTTCCCACCAACACATTCAGCATGTTCTACACATTGACCTTGACCTGAGCATGCAAGTTCAGGGCTGATCAAGGGCAAACACGAGTTGTCTTTTGTGTAGAATCCAGGCTGGCACAGGCAACGACCTTGAACACACTCTGCATGTTGCGCACACGTGCCATTGCCATCTGGACAAGGTTGGGTGACGTTGACCAATGGAACACATGTTCCTAGTTTTGTGTAGTAGCCTGCAACAGGAAATCAACCAGGACAGATGAGTTTATTTACATAGGTTGTTTTTTGTGGTTTCTCTTTATTTCTATTCCCTTATGGGTTCCAGTTTAAAGCCCTTCTAGTTATATTTCTATCAAGGTTTCTCAATGTGTGACCTATCCACCAACCTGTTTTCCTCTACCCCTAGTCTCCACTTACATGATGAGATAGCAAACCCCAAGCCCAACACTACTCTACCCCCAGTCTCCACTTACATGATGAGATAGCAAACCCCAAGCCCAACACTACTCTACCCCCAGTCTCCACTTACATGATGAGATAGCAAACCCCAAGCCCAACACTACTCTACCCCCAGTCTCCACTTTCATGATGAGATAGCAAACCCCAAGCCCAACACTACTCTACCCCCAGTCTCCACTTACATGATGAGATAGCAAACCCCAAGCCCAACACTACTCTACCCCCAGTCTCCACTTACATGATGAGATAGCAAACCCCAAGCACCAACACTACTCTACCCTCAGTCTCCACTTACATGCCTGGTAGGATGCAGTGTTGCTATTCTTTGCTTCCAGTAAGGGCCCCAGTCGCACATCAGTGACCAAAGCAGCCCACTGTGAGTTAACTTTTTACCTTTTCTATGGTCTGCTTTTCTCAACTCCTTATTTCTCATCTGAAACCATTCCATCGAAATGTTTCCTTAAAGCATTAGGCCTATGTTCGGTTGTATTGTTTACATTGATTCATTTCCGAACAGCTATTAATTTAGGGAACAAATATTTCAAATAAATGAAATTTGATTCATATCTATCTGACACAATTACTGGTGGAGACTTCTGGCAATATGTACTGAGTCAGTTCAGATAATAACAAATAGTTGACTGTTATGTAACAATTACCCGAATGAAAAGTATTACTGATCTGCGTTCTTCATGTAGGCTATGGGGCTCATTGGGCGACTCAAAGTCAAAGTACATCTGCCTGAGAGGCAAGGAACCAACATTCTGCACAAACAAAAAGCCAGATCTGATAAAACAAATGTACACACAAAACAAAAGTTCTGAAACACACTGAAGTCCAGAAATAGATGAACAACCAGAACTTTCCACTGGACTTTAAAGCTAGTCAACACGATGAAGAAGTCAAGGATATTTGCAGAAAGCACATCCTGATTGAGGGGCCCAGTCAGTGAAGTCTGCGTAGTTCTGGGATAAAAGACAACAGCTCTAGAAGAGAAAACCAATAATAAACTCCAAGACTGAGATAGATCTGTGCTGACAGGATTAATGACTGTGGGACAGGCAGATGTAATCATAAGCATTGGGTTATTAGTGTCAGAGTCTTGTTTGTACAGTCATGGGATGGCGTATACCACAGAGACAGGGCATTATTAGTGTCAGAGTCCTGTTTGTACAGTCATGCGATGGCGTATACCACAGAGATGGGGTATTATTAGTGTCAGAGTCCTGTTTGTACAGTCATGGGATGGCGTATACCATAGAGACGGGGCATTATCAGTGTCAGAGTCCTGTTTGTACAGTCATGGGATGGCGTATACCACAGAGACGGGGCATTATTAGTGTCAGAGTCCTGTTTGTACAGTCATGGGCTGGCGTATACCACAGAGACGGGGCATTATCAGTGTCAGAGTCCTGTTTGTACAGTCATGGGATGGCGTATACCACAGAGACGGGGCATTATCAGTGTCAGAGTCCTGTTTGTACAGTCATGGGATGGCGTATACCACAGAGACGGGGTATTATTAGTGTCAAGAGTCCTGTTTGTACAGTCATGGGATGGCGTATACCACAGAGACGGGGTATTATTAGTGTCAGAGTCCTGTTTGTACAGTCATGGGATGGCGTATACCACAGAGACGGGGTATTATTAGTGTCAGAGTCCTGTTTGTACAGTCATGGGATGGCGTATACCACAGAGACGGGGTATTATTAGTGTCAAGAGTCCTGTTTGTACAGTCATGGGATGGCGTATACCACAGAGACGGGGTATTATTAGTGTCAGAGTCCTGTTTGTACAGTCATGGGATGGCGTATACCACAGAGACGGGGTATTATTAGTGTCAGAGTCCTGTTTGTACAGTCATGGGATGGCGTATACCACAGAGACGGGGTATTATTAGTGTCAGAGTCCTGTTTGTACAGTCATGGGATGGCGTATACCACAGAGACGGGGTATTATTAGTGTCAGAGTCATGTTTGTACAGTCATGGTATGGCGTATACCACAGAGACGGGGCATTATTAGTGTCAGAGTCATGTTTGTACAGTCATGGTATGGCGTATAGCACAGAGACGGGGCATTATTAGTGTCAGAGTCGTGTTTGTACAGTCATGGGATGGCGTATAGCACAGAGACGGGGCATTATTAGTGTCAGAGTCGTGTTTGTACAGTCATGGGATGGCGTATAGCACAGAGACGGGGCATTATTAGTGTCAGAGTCCTGTTTGTACAGTCATGGGGTGGCGTATACCACAGAGACGGGGTATTATTAGTACATGCCTGACGGAAATGTGACCTGCATCCCAGCAGGAGGAAATCATGACCGCCTGTGCATGTACCAGGATGAAAGATGGAAACTACAGTGCAGCCCGAGACAGTCATAAACCGTGGCGGAATGGAACACCTCGCTTGAGGGTCCACGACTTCTGCATGGCCTAGTGTGAGTTGTTAAGATGCAACAAAAACCCACGGGAGATGGGACATCGGATGTGAACAGAAAGCGAACATAGGATGTTAAAGGAAGTCTGACGTAGGACGATAGCATAAAAACCAAATAACCTGTATAATATTTCTTATTTAAAAACTTTTTCAGTTTAGGCCATTCAAACAAGAGGTTAAACTTACCTGGCAAGCATTGACAAGTTCCTTGGACACACTCAGCATTGCCAGTGCACATACCACTTTCTGTGCAAGCCCCAGGAACAGGAATTCTGGGAACGCATTCTTCAGATTGGACAAAGTGAGTGGGCAAACACTGACATGATCCGCTGACGCAGGATGAGTTTTTGACACACATAGCAGTGTCTGAACATGAGCTAAAGACATGGGAAAAATATAGTTACATTACTGAAGATCTATGTAACGTTGTCTGAACATGAGCTGAAGACATGGGAAAAATATAGTTACATTATTGAAGATCTATGTAACGTTGTCTGAACATGAGCTGAAGACATGGGAAAAATATAGTTACATTATTGAAGATCTATGCAACATTGTCTGAACATGAGCTAAAGACATATCAAAGATTAAGTTACATTACTGAGGATCTAAGCAACATTTATTAGTCAGAAGGAGGCTTGCTATAACAATGCTGAGCTTAACTGAATGAAAACTCCATGGCACAACACCAGAAAACAAATTAAAGTGAGAATGCACTTTTACCAGTGACAATACCACATGATGTGTATCATGGACCAATCTGTCATTTACAGAACAGAAATTTGTCAATACCATGGACCCAGAAAGCTTTAATATCATGTTCAAAGAGAAGACATTCTTATATATCATGTTCAAAGAGAAGACATTCTATTCTTAACTCTTTGAGTCTCAAGGAAGGTATCATATGTTCATAGGTTCCTACCTAGAAGTCCAATTAACGCATGTTGCACTGATATTATGTCTCTCTTTACTACCCCTTAGACCTGTAATGCTAAACTTCACAGTTGACGATGATAGGAGCTACATTTCAAAAACAGGACCTGTTACACGATGACAATGAAGACAGAAAGAGAGAATAAGATTTTAGAAAAAATATTGCCAAATTTAAAACAATATGGCCACAAGACTTCTCTAATCGACAGGGAAATTGAAAATACTGTAACGGGTATTTTATTAATTACTACCCACACTAGACTAGTGCTGACTTCACAACCATTAGGCACCCTGATTTAACTGTGTATGGATATTTTATCAGTTACCACCCACACTAGACTAGTGCTGACTTCACAACCATTTGGGGTCTTGATATAACTGAATTATATGGTTGGATTATAACTGTGTAATATGGCTGAATAACTGTCTTATATAGTTAAATAACTGTATTATATGGCTGAATAACTGTCTTATATGGTTGAATAACTGTGATATATGGTTGAATAACTGTGTTATATAGTTAAATAACTGTATTATATGGTTGAATAACTGTCTTATATGGCTGAATAACTGTCTTATATAGTTAAATAACTGTATTATATGGTTGAATAACTGTCTTATATGGTTGAATAACTGTGTTATATAGTTGAATAACTGTCTTATATAGTTAAATAACTGTATTATATGGCTGAATAACTGTCTTATATGGTTGAATAACTGTCTTATATGGTTGAATAACTGTCTTATATAGTTGAATAACTGTCTTATTTAGTTGAATAACTGTGTTTTATGGTTGAATAACTGTGTTATGTGGTTGAATAACTTTCTTATATGATTGAATAACTGTCTTGTATGATTGAATAACTGTCTTGTGTGATTGAATAACTGTCTTGTATGGTTGAATAACTGTCTAATAGGTTTGTATAACTGTGTTATATTGGTGAATAAGAATGTTATATGGTTAAATGACTCAAATGACTGTGCTAAATGGTTGAATAACTAGCAGTGACCAAGCCATATAGGATAACTTGATGTAATAAAGTACATTCTCTTGAATTTAACTATATGAGTTAAGTCAGAGACATGTAAATGTCTCCACCTACGCATGCATCTGCTAATGTACGTGTCAAAACTTACCTGTTTGGTTTAATTCTGAGTTGACACTGGTCGGATGCAGAATAATAGTCTTGCAAACACACACAGACAGGCTTGGTGGAGTTGTCACAGTAAGAATTGTTCACACACCTGGATCACAGAGAACTATTGTCATTTTGTGTGCATACTTAATACAAATAGAGAGGAAACTGGAGATCTTTCACATACATACAGAATACATGATTAATTTGTTTTCCACAGATTGGGGTGTTTGGTGTACTGAAGGAGTGCTTGATTCCATTCCTCTTTGCCATTGTCTTTCACCATTTATATTATTTAATCTGCTTTACCTCTGCTATGGTAAACTCAAACTGTTATCAGTATCTGGTCAACACTCTACACTCAGGGAAAAGGCAAGGCAGCCATATAATCAAACTGCTACTTGTACCATGAAACTTGGAACTCTTTGCTGGCTGCTGAAGATAAAGACGGATCATGTATGGGAATGTCTCAAGCTATGTGATGCTTATCCTTGACTCAATTCAACTCACTAATGCTATCAATATTATGTGGACCTGAATTTGTGATCGTGCTGAGAAACAACTTTAAAGACAAGGGCACTTAACTCTTTTTTAATGTGGCATGAAGTAACAAGATCAGAAATATTAACATCATGAAGTTTGTGGCATGATGAAAGAAACAAACATTATTTTAATGTCAGCTTATCAAACAGTTCTTTTTCTTCTTCATTCACCTTAAAAATGGCGGTGGGGACATCATGTTGTGGTTTACAGATAGGCTGTGATATCTGCATCTTTCAGTCCAACGTATCCGATTGCAGCCAATCAGTGACACACTTATCAAGAGCAATATTTTTCCCCTCATATGGAATCAAACAGTTCAGTGGCTCAATTTTACAAGATTATCCACAATTATTTCAGTGGCTGAACCATCTTACAAGACTATCCGCAAACAGGTCAGTGGCTGAACCATCTTACAAGACTATCCCCAAACAGTTCAATTGCTGATTCATCTTACACAAGTATCACCAAACAGTTTAATGGTTGAATCATCTTACAAGACTATCCCCAAACAGTTTAATGGCCGAATTATTCAATAAGACTATTCCCAAACAAAACAGACCAGAACTGTGAATATTCACACTGCAAGTTAAAGGATCTCGAGTTGCCTCTCCTCACTAGTAGAACTCTCTCACCTGTCCTCAGGTAGACAAGCTTGCCCAGGTGCCTTGTAGGGCACACAAATCCCATCAATGGAGGGAGTCTCAAAGAATCCAGGATTACAGACACAGAGGCCTCCAAGCGGAGACTGACACTCTGCGTTGGCAACACACTGCCCTTGACCTGTGCATGTTTGACTGACATTGATACGAAGGCTGCAAAAGCCCGTGTCTGTTTTAAAAGAGAAAACAGAAAGTATCAAATGTCAGATGTTGTCACTAGATGACAAACTCAAATGTCGTTCAGTCACACTGAGCTCTTAATGATATGAAACATTTATAACCCTTTACCTTCTATGATACAATGTTGACTGACACTTTCTATGATACAATGTTGACTGACACCTTCTATGATACAATGTTGATCTGACACCTTCTATGATACAATGTTGACTGACACCTTCTATGATACAATGTTGACTGACACCTTCTATTATACAATGTTGACTGACACCTTCTATGATACAATGTTGACTGACACCTTCTATGATACAATGTTGACTGACACCTTCTATGATACAATGTTGATCTGACACCTCCTATGATACAATGTTGACTGACACCTTCTATGATACAATGTTGATCTGACAATTTCTATGATACAATATTGACCTGACACCTTCTATGATACAATGTTGACCTGACACCTTATGTGATACAATGTTGGCCAGACACCTTCTATGATACAATGTTGGCCTGACACCTTATGTGATACAATGTTGACCTGACACCTTATGTGATACAATGTTGACCTGACACCTTCTATTATACAATGTTGGCCTGACACCTTATGTGATACAATGTTGACCTGACACCTTCTATGATACAATGTTGGCCTGACACCTTATGTGATACAATGTTGACCTGACATCTTATGTGATACAATGTTGACCTGACACCTTATGTGATTTAATGTTGACTTGAAACCTTATGTGATACAATGTTGATCTGACACCTTATGTGATACAATGTTGACCTGACACCTTCGATGAAAGAATGTTGACCTGACACCTTCTATGATACAATGTTGATCTGACACCTTCTATGATACAATGTTGATCTGACACCTTCTATGATACAATGTTGATCTGACACCTTCTATGATACAATGTTGATCTGACACCTTCTATGATACAATGTTGACCGGACACCGTCTATGATACAATGTTGATCTGACACCTTCTATGATACAATGTTGATCTGACACCTTCTATGATACAATGTTGACCTGACACCTTTTATGATACAATGTTGATCTGACACCTTCTATGATACAATGTTGATCTGACACCTTCTATGATACAATGTTGATCTGACACCTTCTTTGATACAATGTTGACCTGACACCTTCTATGATACAATGTTGACCTGACAGATAGACCAGACAGATAGAGACAGACAGGCAGCCAAATAAATCAGAAATAATGTCTAGAATAATATCTGTAGCAGAAGCTAATGGACCATTCTTAGTGCAACAAAGCCTGGTATATGACAGGAGAACATCTAGTTTAAGAATGGAGGTAGAGGCAGTTACTGCAGCCTTTCATTGGCTTCAGAATCAGCTGTATGTACACACACATGTTGTGATTGTAAATGACTTGCAAAGCATGAGAAAGGTGGAAACAGGCATGCCTCATACAGAGAGGCAAGCATCGCTTCAGAATCGCAGGGTACTTAGCATCTTTTCGATAATTTCTAGGGCATGCAGGTGTGATAGGAAATGAAAAGGTGGACCGACTTGCAGGCTCTTCGCCACTTGGTGGTGCATTTTTGCATGAGAAGCTAAATATTGTCAAAGCTCTTTGGGAGGAAGTGAAAAGTGCAGAGCCACACTTAGATTACCAGAGTCTGAGGAGAATGGTGCAAGGGGAAGTGACTAGGGAATCTGGCCCAGGAAATGCAAGGCACAGTCAGACTATTATTGGTACTATCAGAGTTAAAACTCTTCCCTAGCTGCTGAAGATGGGGACAGAACACTTATGAGAATGACCAGAGTGCTATGGTGTCGGCTCTTCAAACTAAACTATCTGCAGTCTTTTTCTGTCTGTCAGTATCAAGTTTTGAAGAAGCATCTTGTGTAAACCTTGGCGTCTGCTAGATGTCTGTTAGGCGTCTGCTAGGTGTCTGCTAGGTGTCTGTTAGGCGTCTGCTAGGTGTCTGCTGGATGTCTGTTAGGCGTCTGCTAGGTGTCTGCTGGATGTCTGTTAGGCGTCTGCTAGGTGTCTGCTAGGCGAAATCTGGCATTTATGGCTTACATATTCCATCTGTTGATTGCCTGTATGGGCCATCTCTACCCTTGCTTCATTTGTGTTAAGTATCATTGCTCTTTGTGTTCCCTTGTGTGGATTCTGGGGCTCCATTTGGGTGGGGGGGAATTGGGGGGACGGGGTAACAGACCAATTGCCCTAAACAAGCTTGTCATAGAAGTTCAATTAGGGATTTTTGCTTTGAAGTGCATCTGTGCCTGAGAGGCAAGGAACCAACAGTCTGCATACAAAAAGCCAGATCTATGACATGGGTGTGTATACAAAACTCAAGGTCTGGAATGAGACTGAAGTCAAGAAATGGACAAACAACAGAAGCTTTCTGCCAGCATCTACAGTCAATGAACACTAAGTAGAAGAACAAGTGTATAAAGCCTGGGCCAAGTACTCACCATTGAAGTAAGCTGGACTACAGTCACAAGTGTGCAAACCCTGGGCCAAGTACTCACCATTGAAGTAAGCTGGACTACAGTCACATGTGTGCAAACCCTGAGCCAAGTACTCACCACTGAAGTAAGCTGGACTACAGTGTCACAAGTGTGCAAATCCTGGGCCAAGTACTCACCACTGAAGTAAGCTGGACTACAGTCACAAGTGTGCAAACCCTGGGCCAAGTACTCACTAATGAAGTAAGCTGGACTACAGTCACAAGTGTGCAAACCCAGGGCCAAGTTCTCACCATTGAAGTAAGCTGGACTAAGTCACAAGTGTGCAAACCCTGGGCCAAGTACTTACCATTGAAGTATGCTGGACTACAGTCACAAGTGCCACCTGTTGGGGTTGTGCACTCAGCATCTGTGACACAGTTTCCCCGAGCCTGGCAGGGAAAGCCAGCATCAATTTCTGTCTTACATTTGTCTCCCACCTGGTGTCAGAATAGTTTCAAATGAAGATTAGCTCCAAGCACACATACATTAAAAATATATATATTCTACTCTAGGATTGTATCTTGAAAGATTATCATTCATCAACTCAAGGAGCCACTATTAGAAAAAGAATCAATCCATGATGAGCAAATCCCAGAAACACAGCTCAAGCTGTTACAATGTTATATGTGTGGGTTACACAGTTATATGTGTGGGTTACACAATTATACATGTGGGTTACACAGTTACATGTGTGGGTTACACTTATATGTGTGGGTTACACAATTATATATGTGGGTTACACAGTTATATATGTGGGTTACACAGTTATATATGTGGGTTTACACAGTTATATGTGTGGGTTACACAGTTGTATGTGTGGGTTACACAGTTGTATTGATCATTTACACAGTTGTATGTGTCGGTTCCACAGTTATATCTATTCACTCAAAAATTCATTCATTCATTCATTCACTGCCCTGATGTGCAATTATGTGTCACATAGGGCTCATAGCCCATGTCTCCATTCTGTTCTGTCCTGTGTGATCTATTTGATATCATGGATAGAATCCAGCATCTTTGGCTTCTCCTGTCAACATTCCCATTAAGTTTTTTCTTGGACATCCTTTTCTCAGGATGTGTTCAAGAAAGCTCCATCTTCTCTGTCTTATCATTGTTGACCAGTGATTGTCCAGACATATCTCTTATTTCTTCACTTCTCTTGACTTCATCCCATTTTATGTTCATCATTTTCCTTAAGCTTTTGTTTTTTGAATGCACATAACTTTTGTTCCATAATGAAGTGTTTCTCCAAATTTCAATGGCATATGTGACCACATATTTATTACTGATACAATTATTCATTATAGAGTTTAAATTTAAAAAAAAAAGGACCATTTACGATGCCTTTAAGCTAGACCTAGATTTTAAAAACCAATCGGCCCTTGCTGGGCGATGTGGTCAGCATCATGCTGGCTGCCTTTACTTCCCAGGACTGCACCTGCTACCCACTGGGTCAACCTGGGAGTCAAGGTCATTTCTGGAAGAAAAAACGTCAGGTGCTGTCAGGACCTCAACCAACGACCTTCCCATAGAAAGGGTGCAATGCTAGCTTCCATGACTCCCTGACTATGTCTACATTGAGCTGCAATTCTTGTGTAGGCTCGTTTGTTTGCACATCTGATAGCTGCTTTGTGCATTTTTACTTTGTATGTGCAAGCTTCAATGTTTTTCCTGGGACTGACACTGACCTGGGACTGACACTGACCTAGGACTGACACTGACCTGGGACTGACACTGACCTGGGACTGACACTGACCTGGGACTGACACTGACCTGGGACTGACACTGACCTGGGACTGACACTGACCTGGGACTGACACTGACCTGGGACTGACACTGACCTGGGACTGACACTGACCTGGGACTGACACTGACCTAGGACTGACACTGACCTGGGACTGACACTGACCTAGGACTGACACTGACCTGGGACTGAAACTGACCTGGGACTGACACTGACCTGGACTGGAACAGTCAAGGACATTTTGTGTATTCTCCACTGGCACAGGAGTTGAGGTGAGTCAAGAATTGACATCAAAGCACTGGGGGTATTCCCATATGCTCTCCGTCCCCATCCTCAGCAGCCAGTGCTGAATTCTGATACTCATGGTATTTACTGGCACATGAACAGAGCAGTGATAGGGCAACTCGTGTGCAGGAATATCAGAGCCTCGACTAACGATCTGTCAGAGATTCTCAGCCAGTGAAGAGAATGACTCAACGATCAGGATGATCTACTCACGGGAAAGAATCCATCCACACACTTGCAGGTTCCATTCTGTGCCTGGTCACACTCGGCACGCTCCACACATGACCCTTTAAATGGGCAAGCTTGTTCTGGGGCAATTCGAGCGTGACAAAAACCTGGCAAGATGAAACATTCATGCTTTAACTCATCACTACCAAGCAATTCACCAGGAGTTTGTTAATTTCAAATTAAACCATATGTTTTTTTCTCAACTTTTCAGTGTGCCCCATATAGTTGCTAGCTAGCTCACTCTGCTACATCTGTTATAAATTATGTTACTTCAGATTTTCTATCAAAATTATTTTGAGCCAAAACATAAATTTATTAGAGTAAAATTTTTTTTTCTTACAGAGTGGGAAGAAGCCCACAGAGTGGGAAGAAGCCCACAGAGTGGATAGAAGCCCACAGATTGGATAGAAGCCCACAGAGTGGATAAAAGCCCACATATTGGATAGAAGTCCACAGATTGGATAGATGCCCACAGATTAAATAAAAGCCCACAGAGTGGATAGAAGCCCACAGAGTGGATAGAAGCCCACAGATTGGATAGAAGCCCACAGATTAAATAGAAGCCTACAGATTTGATAGAAGCCATGTGTGTCTGGAACTGAAAGAATTAAGTTACAATCATCTGTTAACTGAAATTTGTTCCATGGCTTTTTGGCTAGGAAGACAGGAGAACAACCACATGTCTTAAAATAAAAAAATATAAAAAAACCTACCACAAAGTGTCTATTACAGTGGTGCTAAAAAATAAAGCCTTAGAAAAAAAATTGCAGGTACTGCAGGTATTAGATACCACAGTGTACAACAAGAAACAAAGGACACACCTGAACCAAAACACACCTGACTTGTTCTGTCTGAAGTAAGTGTTACTGTAACTTGTTTTTCTAGCAGAAGTATTTGTTACTGTAATTTGTTCTACCTCCAGTAATTATTTCCTTAGTTTGTTCTATATGAAACATATTTTATTTATTCTTGTTCTGTTTGAAACAATAGTTACTCTAACTTATCATATCTAAAGTAGCTATTACCTCAACTTGTTCTGTATGAAGTAAATTTAACTTGTTCTGTCTGAGACAGTTACAGAAACATTAGAACAGTTGAAGGAGCCTGTTGAGGTGATAATCAGTCTGTGCAGGTTTTGTTGAAAATAGAGCCAAATATCCGCGGATGCTGAACTATGCAGATGGCTCAGGATTCCTAGAGTGCAAACTGAGTGGGCATAAACAGTGAAGGTGAATGAGAAGACAGTAAAAGAAGACAATCAGGCCTTCAGTTCAATTACTTCGAGCATGAGGTTGACGACAGCTGCTGTATATAGCAGCTCTTGTGTGGCTGGCAGAACAGAAAGTAACAAATACATGAATACTGACAGATTCAATGAGCATTTTTAAGAAGATCCAAACTGGCATACTTTGACTAAAATGGATTGGCAGCATCAAGAAACTGTGTTGGCTGTACATATTAAGATATGCTGGGGTGAAAGGAAACGAAAGAGCCAACAGATTGGGCGTGTCTGCAATGGTTGCTGGATTAGCGGGAAGACATACTGAATGTGCTTCAGTCTAGAGACTTCATGACAAAAGATTCAGAGACAAAGAAATGCCTGTTGAAAATGGCTGTTCAATGTGGAGAAGCATGTAGGAACTGGCCGCGGGGTAGAGAAAGAAGAGATACCAGTCACATTCATCTGGGTGCGTTCAGCATGGAGACACTGAGATGGCTGCTGCATCATAGGACGAAGTTTAAATGGGTAGAAATCATGTGTTAGGATGTTGATACAAGTAACTACTAACAAGTAACAACAGTAATTATTAGTTTAAACCATTCTATCTGAGGTAATTGTTACTTCCATTTGTTTTTTCTGATGTAATTGTTATGTTGACAGAATCTTTCTGGTGTATTTGCTTGGCATTTAAAATATCAAATGTAATTCCAAAACGGAGAACAAATAATAATAACAAAGATAATAGAAACATGAATTGAAGTAAAACATTCAAACAAAAGCAATGTAAGTTAAGTGAAACAGAAAACACTGTGGGTTAAGTAAAACAGAAAACAAAGTGGGT
This sequence comes from Candidula unifasciata, assembly GCA_905116865.2. Classification (NCBI taxonomy): domain Eukaryota; kingdom Metazoa; phylum Mollusca; class Gastropoda; order Stylommatophora; family Geomitridae; genus Candidula; species Candidula unifasciata. Next base: position 862,057 of record CAJHNH020001835.1, on the reverse strand, counting down.
TAGGTCAAAAAGAAAACAATGTGGGTTAAGTCAAAGAGAAAACATCAAGGGTTAAGTTAAACAGAAAACAATGTGGGTTAAGTCAAACAGAAAACAATGTGGGTTAAGTTAAACAGAAAACAATGTGAGTTAGGTCAAACAGAGAACAATGTGGGTTAAGTTAAACAGAAAACAATGTGGGTTAAGTTAAACAGAAAACAATGTGGGTTAAGTTAAACAGAAAACCATGTGGGTTAAGTCAAACAGAGAACAATGTGGGTTAAGTTAAACAGAAAACAATGTGGGTTAAGTCAAAAAGAAAACAATGTGGGTTAAGTTAAACAGAAAACAATGTGGGTTAAGTCAAATGGAAAACAATGTGGGTTAAGTCAAACAGAAAACAAAGTGGGTTAAGTCAAAAAGAAAACAATGTGGGTTAAGTCAAACAGAGAACAATGTGGGTTAAGTCAAAAAGAAAACATTGTGGGTTAAGTCAAACAGAAAACTTCAAAGGTTAAGTCAAACAGAAAACAATGTGGGTTAAGTCAAACAGAAAACAAAGTGGGTTAAGTCAAACAGAAAACAATGTGGGTTAAGTCAAACAGAGAACAATGTGGGTTAAGTTAAACAGAGAACAAGGTGGGTTAAGTCAAAAAGAAAACAATGTGGGTTAAGTCAAACAGAGAACAATGTGGGTTAAGTCAAACAGAAAACAATGTGGGTCAAGTCAAACAGAGAACAAAGTGGGTTAAGTCAAACAGAAAACAATGTGGGTTAAGTCAAACAGAAAACAATGTGGGTTAAGTCAAACAGAAAACATCAAAGGTTAAGTCAAACAGAAAACAATGTGGGTTAAGTTAAACAGAGAACAAGGTGGGTTAAGTCAAACAGAAAACCATGTGGGTTAAGTCAAACAGAGAACAAGGTGGGTTAAGTCAGAGAACAATGTGGGTTAAATCAAACAGAGAACAAGGTGAGCTAATAAAATAACTGAATTAAAAAAAAAAAAAAGTAAGAAAATATGAAGTTAACAGCAAACTCGTGGTGAGTTTCTGTCTTTTGAATGAGGGCGGTTGCTGGTTACTCATCATTAATGTCATAGCCCTCCATGCCAAGCTACGTACAGGTGAACCAGCTTTTGTGATAGCATGCAGCATCAGGTAAAGATGAGTATCACAGACAAGGTAGGCTCCTTTGGGAGACTGAAGGCTGAAGCAGAGAAAGTGGGAGCCACGTTAGCGCAGTCAATAGGAGACTCACTTTCAAATACAGCTGCGCCTCGCTACAGTCCATGGCCGATGTTTGAAACCTGGCAGTTCCTGAGGTTCACCCAGCCTCTAGGAAATGGGTACCAGAGTTAAAACTCTGGGGTAAATGGAGGAACGTTGCTGTAGCTATGGAGTTGCCTGTGGACGGTGACACAGGGGAAGAGTTTCTAATCAGCTGTCCGTACTGGTGGCTGAGACTTATGGTTTATAACCGTGTGCAATGACACTGGCTTACATCTCCCGACTTGACCTTTAGGTTAGTCAGTTGCGTATCCTTTACAGGACGTTGCAGAACCAACCCCAACAGCCCCTGGTGTTGTGTGGTTTTTCTAGGCAAATTTACGTCCATTAGTTTGCCATTGCTTCCTGGACGGTCGGCTTCTTTGATACCACTGTAAAACTAACGCAAGGCGCATGGCCCGCAGCTGGGATCGAACCTGGCATCCCCGCATTACGAAGCGTTCGCATCAACTTAGCCATTGACCTTTAGAGAAAGAGGAAATGAAGCTGATGTCCACCAACGTGATGTCCACTTACCGTTTAAGACAAAGTAGCCAGTGTTACAGGAACATTTGAAGGTAGCTGCCACTCGCAGGCACTTGGAGCTGGACACACACTCATCAGTGGAGCGGCACGGCTCCCCGGGGCGGGTGGCTACTTTACAAATACCCCTAGAAAATGTAATACTTCAGATTCTAAATGTTATACTTTTTATAGTGTTAAACTGTTTGAGCTTAATGTAATACTTTGCTGACATCGGATGTTGGGCTAAAATGTGCAGATATCAGAGCTGAACAGTAAACTATACACAACATGCGGCCAGTCTTTTAGTGGCAAGTACTGCAGAGGAATAGGAAGAAGAAGAGGAAGACAAAGATGAAGAAGAAGAGGAAGACAAAGATGAAGAAAAAGAAGCAGAATATGAATGTTTCTTGTTGTGCAATGCTCGTATGCTGTACTGAGATTCCTTTTCTTTTATCCATGAGTTGAGACTGGAGAGTTTATGGGGAAATCCATCTACAAACGGTATTAAAAATGAATGAACAAGTGTTAACTTGCACTCAGCAGTGTTCATTCACGGTAGTCGATTCAAGTGTGATACTAATTTTGATAGTGATAAGTTTACGAATTTTCATGCCATTTATTGAAGCGTTACCTGCATTAACAGTATTTATTACAATTCCGTGAATCAACATAGCCCTACATATTTTGTCTGGATCCAGAAAAACTGACCTGAAGCTGTAGAAGCCCTCGTCACAACGACACACCCCGTCCAGACACTGGGCCTGGGTCACACACTGACCAGCACCCGAGCACGGCAAACCAGGCGGGATAACTGGAACAAACAGACAGTTGTGATCTTACGCAGGTTCAAACGGATAGGGGAGTTTTAGTATACTTGTATGATCCTGGTTTAAAAAGCACATTATTCCGTAAGGATTGCTAAGCCCTATTTTGGGTAAAAAAAAACACACACACACACACATCCACACCCCCCCCCCCACACACACATACACGCACGCCTGCACACACACACACACACACACACACACACACACACAAACACACAGACGTCTGTATCGCGGATATGTTTTATATATTCATGTCAGACTGGTAAAACGGTTAATAACAGAACAGTCTACTTGGTACGGGTTCGAATATTTTGGATCAGTATGCCAGTATGTATTTGCGGCCCTATCGCGGCTCCTCTTTCTAACTGAATTCGTTCAATACCAATTTTTTTTTTATTAGGACTGAGTAGAAATGTTATTTGAGCTACCAAAACTCGCCTGTGTGTTGGGAAATGAGCAGGCAGACAGATTGGCTGGCTCCGCACCCATGGTGATGAATTGGTGGATGATAAGTTAGATATTGTGAGGGCCCTTTGAAAACGGGTGAACAGTGCGGAGGCGCAGGTAGATAATTACGGTCTGAGGAGAATGGTGCTCAGAGGAGTTAAGGGGATCTTGGCCAACGCTCAACACTCAGGGGAAGGATGAGACGAAAATACAATACAGACGGTTACTGGTACCATCAGAATTAAACTCTTAGCTTGCTGCTGAAGATGAGGACTGAGCACTTATGAGAGTGTCCCGAGTGTTGTGATGTCGATTCTTTCAACGCGCCTATGTTTAGTTTCTTGTTGGGAGTTTTGTTTGAACAGCTATATATTTACGTTTGCAGTTAGGTACAGTGAATGATCAAGGCGTCTTAAGTGCCCTGCCTTGCTCGAAATTCTCCACAGAGCCTGCTGGTAATCGCCTTTTTATTCGTTGAACCAATAAGAAGTTCCATCCGATCAATCCGCCGTGTCCAGTCTTCGCATGCAGGGTAGGCATATCCCAATCACCGAGTGGTTTAGAACCAGGTCGGCTACCATGTTTTGGTTTGGACAGCCCGTCAAAGCTGTTGCCCGGAAGAGGGGGGGGGGGGGGGGTGGCCTCTGTCGAGCACACAGCAGCAATAACGTCTAAAATATGATAACGGGGTCATCACGTTTCAAACAAGTAACATACAGTTTCGCCAGAAATTTTCTTCGTTTAAAAAAAAAAAAAAATACACATAACTTCAAGTAATGTCTTTCATTAGCTAGTTGGTTGGATATCCTTAACAGGACGGCACAAATCAACCACTGCTTTGTTTGACTGTGATCTTACAATTTTAGGATCAGTAGTTTGCCATTGCTTTCTAAACGGTTCGAAGATGTTATGTTATTTTATCACATTTGACGTCAGTGCACATTGGACATTCTCGTCGCAGCAGCCACTCCAAGGCACCGCTACTGATTGTTGCCATTAGTGGTTGGTTATAATGTTTCCTATCTCCGCCTCGAAGGTGGTATTGGCGTGCTTCACCATGACTTAATCCCAGGTCATGCAATCGTTTTAGTAAAAAGATCATACCACTGTCAAATTCAACGTAAGGCGGGTTTCTTCTAGTATGCTTGTAGCTGACAGGAACCAGGTAGGACGGAATTATGAAGCTACGTCGACTATCCTAAGATACATAGACCAATAAATCTTACGTGAATGATTAATGAGTCACTCACTCACTCACTCACTCACTCACTCACTCACTCACTCACTCACTCACTCACTCACTCACTCACTCACTCACTCACTCACTCACTCACTCACTCACTCACTCACTCACTCACTCACTCACTCACTCACTCACTCACTCACTCACTCACTCACTCACTCACTCACTCACTCACTCACTCACTCACTCACTCACTCACTCACTCACTCACTCATCACTCACTCACTCACTCACTCACTCACTCACTCACTCACTCACTCACTCACTCAATCAATCAGTCAGTCAATCTGCACTCGGACATTCCCAAAAGTGCTCTGTCTTCCTCCGTGTACAGCCAGTGAGAAGTTCCCATACTTATGATGATATCTATAACATGATAACAAGTCCACCAAAGGACCCACATTAAAGCAAAACAAAAGGACCTATTACAATGCCCTCAGGCGTAAAGGGCATATAGGGCTAGACCTATATCTTTTTTCAAAGCAGGTGGTACTCGGTTGGTGATGCTGTCAACATCACGCCGATCGCCTTTACTTCCCAGGACTTTACCTGATACACAGTTAACACTGGGTCGACCTGACAGCGAAAGTCATTGTCTGGCTCCGTCTGGACCTGAACCCATGCCCTTGGGATCGACAGGGGAGCGTCTTACCACTACACGGTGGCTGCCATGTCCTGTATTAGAACACCCTAAACAGAGAGCAAACTGCACTCACTGACCACTGACCTTCGTGGCACATAGAGACGTTGGCGAAAAATCCCTCGTTGCAGTCACAAACATTGGATGTGCCCACGCCACACTCGGCGTTGTCCACGCACTGACCGTAAGCTGTGCACGGTTTTGTCGGCCAGATGGCTGTAAAAATGGTCAGAAACCATTTGTTTGAAATGTCGTTGCAAAAACAGCCATACTTAGTTTACACAAAACAGTTACATAAAAGCATAAATCCACTCTCAACTGGCAGTCAACATACCACATAAAAATATAAATCCACTCACAACTGACAGAAAACATACCACATATAAATATTAATCCACTCACAACTGACAGTAAAAATTCCACATATAAATATTAATCCACTCACAACTGACAGTAAACATACCATATATAAATATAAACCCACTCACAACTGACAGTAAACATACCACATTTAAATATGAATCCACTCACACCTGACGGTAAACATACCACATATAAATATGAATCCACTCACAACTGACAGTAAGCATGCCATATAAAAATATGAATCCACTCACAACTGACAGTAAGCATGCCATATATAAATATGAATCCCCTCACAACTGACAGTAATCATGCCACACAAAAATATGAATCCACTCAAAACTGACAGTAAACATGCCACATAAAAATATAACTCCACTCACAACTGACAGAAAACATACCACATATAAATATTAATCCACTCACAACTGACAGTAAACATACCACATATAAATATAAATCCACTCACAACTGTCAGAAAACATACCACATATAAATATTAATCCACTCACAACTGACAGTAAACATACCACATATAAATATAAATCCACTCACAACTGTCAGAAAACATACCACATATAAATATTAATCCACTCACAACTGACAGTAAACATACCACATATAAATATAAATCCACTCACAACTGTCAGAAAACATACCACATATAAATATTAATCCACTCACAACTGACAGTAAACATCCCACATATAAATATAAATCCACTGACAACTGTCAGAAAACATACCACATATAAATATGAATCCACTCACAACTGACAGTAAACATACCACATATAAATATGAATCCACTCACAACTGTCAGTAAACATACCACATATAAATATTAATCCACTCACAACTGACAGTAAACATACCACATATAAATATGAATCCACTCACAACTGTCAGAAAACATACCACATATAAATATGAATCCACTCACAACTGACAGTAAACATACTACAGACAAATTACAAACCAAAGGCCACGTTAGAATCCCCAAACCTTATACAACAAACATGCTAGAGAAAACACAATTACCAGATACTAATAACACATGCAGACACTCTTGTACGAATATCTTCTTCTTCTTCCTTCTTATTCTCCCTTCTTCTTGTTCCTTCTTCTTCTTCCTTCTTCTTCCTTCCATTTCTTCTTCTTCGTTGTTCTTCTTCCTTCTTCTTCTTCTTCTTCCTTATTTTTCTCCCTTTTTTTCCTTCTTTCTTCTTAATTTTTCTTTCTTCTTTCTTCCTTTTTCTTTCTTCCTCCTTCCTTCTTCTTCCTTCTTCTTCCTTCTGTTTTCTTCCTTCTTCTTTCTTCCTTTTTCCTTTTTCCTTCTTCCTTCTTCTTTTTCTTTTCTTCCTTCTTCTTTCTTCTTTTATCTTCCTTCTTCTTTCTTATTCCTTCTTCTTTCTTATTTCTTCTTCTTTCTTCTTTCTTCTTCTTCTTCATCTTCTTCTTCTTCTCTTTGTGTGTGTATTGCTCATGTTTAATATCTTTATTCCTGTTTGATCCATGGTACACTAGAAAAAACCCTATAGAAAGACCAATAAAACAAACCAGATGCGAAATACTGAGCAAATAACAATTACCCACCAGATACAGAAAAGTGTCCAAATCACTTACTTTTTACACAAATGCCTCACTTTCCTTCTACACAAATACACCACCTACCTTCTAAACAGATACATCACCTACCTTCTAAACAAATACATCACCTACCTTCTAAACAAATACATCACCTACCTTCTAAACAAATACATCACCTACCTTCTAAACAAATACATCACCTACCTTCTAAACAAATACATCACCTACCTTCTAAACAAATACATCACCTACCTTCTAAACAAATACATCACCTACCTTCTAAACAAATACATCACCTACCTTCTAAACAAATACATCACCAACCTTCTAAACAAATACATCACCGACCTTCTAAACAAATACATCACCTACATTCTAAACAAATACATAACCTACCTTCTAAACAAATACATAACCTACCTTCTAAACAAATACATCACCTACCTTCTAAACAAATACATCACCTACCTTCTAAACAAATACATCACCTACCTTCTAAACAAATGGCTCTCCTACCTTTTACACAAACACCTTCCTTACCTTCTACACAAATACATCACCTACCTTCTACACAAATACATCACCTACATTCTAAACAAATGACTCACCTACCTTCTACACAAATGGCTCTCCTACCTTTTACACAAACACCTTCCTTACCTTCTACACAAATACATCACCTACCTTCTATACAAAGACATCACCTATCTTCTACAAAAATGCCTCAGTTATCTTTTACACAAATGCCTCATTTGTCTTTTTCACAAATGCCTCATTTATCTTTTACACAAATGCCTCAGTTATCTTTTACACACATGCCTCAGTTATCTTTTGCACAAATGCCTCATTTATCTTTTTCACAAATGCCTCAGTTATCTTTTACACAAATGCCTCATTTATCTTTTACACAAATGCCTCAGTTATCTTTTACACAAATGCCTCATTTATCTTTTTCACAAATGCCTCAGTTATCTATTACACAATTGCCTCATTTATCTTTTACACAAATGCCTCAGTTATATTTTACACAAATGCCTCACTTATCTTTTACACAAATGCCTCATTTATCTTTTACACAAATGCCTCAGTTATCTTTTACACAAATGCCTCAATTATCTTTTTCACAAATGCCTCAGTTATCTTTTACACAAATGCCTCATTTATCTTTTACACAAATGCCTCAGTTATCTTTTACACACATGCCTCAATTATCTTTTCACAAATGCCTCAGTTATCTTTTACACAAATGCCTCAATTATCTTTTACACAAATGCCTCAGTTATCTTTTTCACTAATGCCTCAATTATCTCTTTCACAAATGCCTCAGTTATCTTTTACACAAATGCCTCATTTATCTTTTTTACAAATGCCTCAATTATCTTTTACACAAATGCGTCAGTTATCTTTTTCACAAATGCCTCACTTATCTTTTACACAAATACCTCACTTACCTTCTACACAAATGTCTCACTTACCTTCTAGACAAATACCTCACCTACCTTCTACACAAATACCTCACCTACCTTCTACACAAACACCTCACCTACCTTCTACACAAATACCTCACCTACCTTCTACACAAATACCTCACCTACCTTCTACACAAATGCCTCCACTTTCGTAATACCCGGATCTGCAGTCACAGGTTCCTCCCATGGTGGACGAGCATTCGGAATTGACCACACACTGTCCGGTGCCGAAACAAGTACTTCCGGCCACTCGTCCTGTAAAGGGTTGGAGTGGACAGTGCAATAAGCTTGTATTGAATACATCACACACTGAACACATCACACACTGAACACATCACACACTGAACACACCACACACTGAACACATCACACACGGAACACATCACACTCTGAACACATCACATACTGAACACATCACACACTGAACACATCACACACTGAACACATCACACACTGAGCCACGTCGGTGTGATATTTGTCAACAGCACCACATACACAAGAGTCTCATGAAGTGAAAAAGGGGTCTTGTATTTTTCACCATTTAATTGTGCCGTTCCTCACATTTTATACATCTGTGGGTTTCTTCGTTCCCTTGAAATCAACCTATATCTGCAAAGCTTTTTGCCAAATCAACTTGAGAACACTGACCCATTGTAAACTGGTTAGAGCTGAAAACTTGGAAACGACTGGCGAGAAATGAGAAAAGAACAAGTTGAAACAAAGAGATACAAATCAGAATGCTTGACCATATGGATTGGCGAAACAAGAACAATGACCTGATCTTTGATTCTGATGACCATGTGTAATGACGAAACATGACAGCCCGTGCAAATGAAAAAGGCACACGATAAAGACGATGAACTGAAAACCGCCGCTGGCTGAAGTAATGCATTTCGACACATGCCCAGTTAAACACCTGAAACAGGTGTGATGATGATCCTTCCCACTGCATGAGCCATCAGCTATTACTACGTTTAGAACTCATACCCATCAATCTTACAGCATCTTGGGTCTCAGTAACTTGTATCTAGCAATCAGGACTGTTCTTCTTCGTCTTTGTCTTCGGCATTTCAAGCCCTTGAAGCTTTATTACTACAGGCATCACCTAGATCAGTTCATCTCTGTGACTGGCTTTCTCTTTCCTGTTGGTGACTCCAAGATTTGAGTGAGTGACGTTCTACGCCATCAGGGATGTACCGTTTGACTGAAACATCCAACATACAGCCCAGACTTAGAGCCATCGAAGATTATTTTTGGGTCCACAGAAAGACGATTTGCAGGATAAGAGATGTGTTAATGAACAATAAGACGATGTCTGTGGTGCAAACCTGGTTGCTTGCCACGCTCAAAAGCTTCTACCCGGCGGACAACCACAATCATGTGCATCGGTGGAATAAACGTGTTGCAGGGCAGGGTGACTCTCAAGAAATTGGACAAAACAATTTTGTTCCGACCGCTTGTTAAAAAAACCCCCATATCACTGCAATTGCTTATTCCTAATGAATTTCCTTTATAGCAGGAGATCTTGTCCAAAGATTTACAGTCGCATAGCCAGTGCAGGGGTCCAGAAACGTGCAAGTTAGGATTGTATTTATGTCTGCACTGTTGATATCTTGCTTAAGTAAGCGTGGCTTTGGAGGTGTATCGTAACAGCACTTCTAGCAAAATTTACCTACATAAACGAAATCAAACGATCACATAAAAATGGGGGGGGGGGGTGGGGGGGGGGGAGGGTGGGAGGAATGAATCCAGTGAACTGATACTAAAAATATTTACGAAATGAGGTGAACTTCTTGACTTCTTCCCTGCCCGCTTTTATCCGGAATACGCTTTATAAGAGGCTTTGAACAAACTGTTAACAATCACAAGGAAAGACGCTTTCCTCACTAAACGTAATTCCCCCACTGATGGACCCAAACTGATTTTAACTATTCATACTAACAATGTGCTTGCTTCCGCAGTATTCTTTCACCAGATAGACATCCTCCGCTCTGACCCGGACACCAAAGCCGACTGCAGTCACCACTATTTTCAATACTTTCAGGAAAGCAAGGAACAGCTGCCCGAATGGTTAAAACACTGGGTTCTCAAGCTGAGACACCCCGGTTCGAATCCTACGTCAGGTTGTGGATTCTGTTTTCTGTCAGGAACAAACATAAAATCCTAATCTGCACAGTCAGTGGCTACAGCACTAACCATGCGGCCCTAAATGCTCAGTTTCTGACCCCTCCCCCTCCAGCTTTTCCCTTGCGAACACCACACAGCACAGGCAGTAATGGTAATTTCACAAAACACACACACACACACACACACACACACACACACACATACACACACACAAAAGAAGCAAAGATTGGCTCAGACAGGGGGAAAAAAAACTACTCACTGTCACCACATTTGCCCTTGTCGTTGTAGTGCTCGCTGTCACACGTGCACACCCCACTGATATTGGCGGTGCAGTAGGCTTGACTGACGCACTGGTTGGGTCCCGTGCATGGTTCACCAGCTGGGATCACTGCAACGGTCAAATAGACCTTCTTCAGTACAAGTGTTATTGCTTAAGGGACAATCTCAAACATTACATTGTATTCATATCTACAGACACAATAATACAGACAGACGTGCAGACACACAACCAGACAGTCAGCCAGAAGAAACGAACGAACTTCATTTTCAAAGCTACAAATGGGGCACGCAGTCCCGTATGACATTTTGGCCTTCCAAACGTGTATCTTTCACATAACAACTTAATTGTATCTATAAAGTATTATGTTAATATAACAACATAATACTATTTATATTGAGTAAAATAAACACAAAGCGTGGATGGCTAATGCATAGTTAGACAGGTAGATAAAACAGTCAGGTAGACAAGACAGACAGGCAAACAAGACAGACAGGCAAACAAGACAGACAGGCAGACAAGATAGTCAGGCAGAGAAGACAGACAGACAAACAAAATAGACAGGCAGACAAGACAGACAGGCAGACAGGTAGACAAGACAGACAGGTAGACAAGACAGACAGGTAGACAAGATAGTCAGGCAGACAAGACAGACAGGCAAACAAGACAGACAGGTAGACAAGATAGTCAGGCAGACAAGACAGAAGGGCAAACAAGACAGCCAGGCAGACAAGATAGTCAGACAGACAAGACAGACAGGTAGACAAGACAGACAGGCAGACAAGACAGTCAGTCAGACTAGACAGACAGGTAGACAAAACAGACAGGCAGACAAGATAGACAGGCAGATAAGACAGACAGGTAGGCAAAACAGACAGGCAAACAAGACAGACATGTAGACAAGACAGTCAGGCTGACAAAACAGACAGGCAAACAAGACAGACAGGCAGACAAGATAGTCAGGCAGACAAGACAGTCAATCAGACAAGACAGTCAGTCAGACAAGACAAACATGTAGACAAGTCGGACATGCAGACAAGACAGACAGGCAGACAAGACAGACAGGCAGACAAGACAGTCAGGCAGACAAGACAGACAGGTAGACAAGACAGACGGGCAGACAAGACAGACAGGCAGACAAGACAGAGAGACAGATAGGCAGGAAGACAAGACAGACAGGTAGACAAAATAGACAGGTAGACAAGACAGACAGGCAGACAAGGCAGACAGGTAGACAAGACAGACAAGTAGACAAGATAGACAGGCAAACAAGACAGACAGACAGACAAGATAGTCAGGCAGACAAGATAGTCAGGCAGACAACACAGACAGGTGGACAAACAGACAGGCAGACAGGACAGACAGGTAGACAAGACAGACAGGCAGACAAGACAGTCAGGCAAACAAGATAGTCAGGCAGACAAGACAGACAGGGGGACACGACAGACAGGCAGACAGGACAGACAGGTAAACAAGACAGACAGGTAGACAAGACAGACAGACTGACAAGACAGTCAGTCAGACAAGACAGACAGGTAGACAAGACAGACAGACAGACAAGACAGACAGGCAGACAAGACTGAGAGACAGAGACAGTTTCCTTAGACATGTGTTACCTTAATTTCTTGCTTGCTTTTTTTAATGGTTTAAATTCTTGAGGAAATTCCTGATTTTGTATTGTTTCCATACTCTGCAATTAGTATTTTTTCTTTGATTATAACATTACTTTTTATTTATTTATTGCTTTATTGTATTTTTTTGTTCTTTAATTACACACGCTTTTGTATTGTTAACCTAATCCACACTTGACACCTTACTTGTTAGTTTGATTTATGTATTTAACATCTTATTTGCATATTTTAGAAGTCTTGTCTGCTCCTTTTATCTTATTTGTGTACAGTTGTTGCCTTATTCTCCAGTTGACATCTTACTCGTCTATTGTTTTCTTTATTGCTTCTTCAGTCTGATTGTAATTAATTCTTACTCGATCCTGCCTACATCCTGGCCTAGAAGAGAGACATCAACAACAGAAAGAGCAAGAGAAGCGTACAGCTAACAACTTACAGTCGGCTGGTGGGTTTGGCGTGACTAGCTTCCCCTTGCACAGTGCTAGATCAAAGAGAAGAAACAAATGGTAAACTTTTAGTGGACTATCTTTCATGTGTGATGTCTGACACCACTACACTCAAAGCTTTACTTTCAAGGCATCAAAATACCAACAATTGTACACAAGAAAGGAACTGATAAATGAACTATTCGTACCAGTCGTGTGCTGTCAGTGTCAGACATGGACAGTACTAGATAAACATAAACTCACAATGAGACGTAAGATGAGAAGTTTAAGAAATGCGTGCTGGAAAAACAGGAAGAGACAGTCGCCAACAAAGAACCAAGAACAATGGTTTGCACAGTGCTGGTAAATAATAGAACATAGAACATCAAGGAATGAAATGGTTTGATCATCTGGTCAAAATAGAACAAAATCAGTCCGCGGCTAGAACGCACTACTTGAAAACAACAGTTTGCAAGGCAAGAGACCGACCAAGAAAGAGATGGGTGGAGGGAGTAAAACAGACACTACATAAACACAATTTGACATTAACACAATCTACGCAACTAGCAACCTTAACCCACTTTAACTGTGCCAGGTAAAGGATGTATCTGTAGGCACAATGGCTAAGACAACCGGCCCAGTATGGACACTGCTCTCACAGAAACAAATTGCAACCTGCAGTGACTATTTTGCAAAGCAAAGTCATGTTTATACACCAATCGTTCAAGTAAGAGGTTCCCCCTCTGTTTATTTTTAAGTAAACGCCGGTAAGGGGAGCTCAAGAACTGACTCATCTAGGAGGGAGCAGGATGTACTGCAGGTACAGCCAGACCGTCAACCGGTTACTGTACGCAAACCAGAGAATGAGACATTAGTTATTGGACATACATAGAGTACTGAAGATGTCTTGAAAGAAACTGACCCACGAAGAGAACTGACAGCCCACATCAGAAGGAGACAATTTAAATTTGTTTGATCATGTCATGGAAAGAAGAAAACTGGGGTACATAGTGACAGTGGGAAGCTGGAGGGGAGGAGAGGCAGAGGAAGACCGAGAGAAAAGATGCTGGACAGTTTGACATCATGGCATGGACGATCATCTGTTTCAGAACTGATTGAACACATACGAGACAGAAGGTTGTGGACAGACATGTCTAGCACCGCCATGGATTTGAACAAGAAGAAGATTAGTGGGTGTGTCTGACTGAGGAATTTGAAAACATTCTATGGCTATTTTAAAGGTGTTACTGTTTCCTCTATCCAGACTTTGATACATCCTAAACATAAATATTAGCTGAAATTGAGATTTCTTACCGACTGATAATAACGGTTAGCCGAATACACTAATGACACTGAGTACCATACGACCTGGGCAGTTTAAACTTCCTGTGCGTTATGGTGGATAGGCCGGTCGATGGTTAAAGTCTTGACATGTTATGTTCCTCAGGCTGGCTGTTGCATGTCCGCTCAAGGCGGACCAGAGACATTCAGCAAAGTTCGGTTTTCCAATGACCACCTAGCGGCTCTCCAGATCGACCGAGTCTCACACAGAGGACTATCATAGGAACGATATTTGTAGTGTAAACACGTGTGATAATGAAAAGAAAATAAAAGTAGCGTGTAGACATCACAAGACTTACTCAGAGATGAGTTGAACATTACACACTCCTTGGGGTTCATTGGGTCGACCCAGTATTCTTCGTCTGTTTTCAGTCTATAGCCTTCTGCACATGCGCAGAATCCCTTGATACAGTCGGAGTTTGGATCAGAGCAGTTGTCTTTGGTGTTGCATCGTTCTCCTGGAAGCCAACAGAGCATGCGATTGGAAGGTTTACAATTCAAGGCAACATCCGGCGTTACTAAACCGTGGAGAAATCATTACTGTTGGCTGCTGTCAAAATGTCCCTAGTGTTTGTTAATGGGTATATTAAAGATCCCCAGTGTTTGTTAATGGGTATATTAAAGATCCCTAGTGTTTGTTAATGGGTAAACTAAAGATCCACAGTGTTTGTTAAAGGGTAAATTAAATATCCCCAGTGTTTGTTAATGGGTAAATTAAAGATCCCCAGTGTTTGTTAATGGGTAAACTAAATATCCCCAGTGTTTGTTAATCGGTAAATTAAATATCCCTAGTGATTGTCAATGGGTAAATTAAAGATCCCTGGTGTTTGTTAATGGGTAAATTAAAGATCCCTGGTGTTTGTTAATGGGTAAACTAAAGATCCACAGTGTTTGTTAATGGGTAAACTAAAGATCCCCAGTGTTTGTTAATGGGTAAACTAAAGATCCACAGTGTTTGTTAATGGGTAAATTAAAGATCCCCAGTGTTTGTTAATGGGTAAACTAAATATCCCCAGTGTTTGGTAATGGGTAAATTAAAGATCCCCATTGTTTGTTAATGGGTAAATTAAAGATCCCCAGTGTTTGTTAATGGGTAAACTAAAGATCCACAGTGTTTGTTAATGAGTAAACTAAAGATCCACAGTGTTTGTTAATGGGTAAATTAAAGATCCCCAGTGTTTGTTAGTGGGTAAATTAAATATCCCCAGTGTTCGTTAATGGGTAAATTAAAGATCCCCGGTGTTTGTTAATGGGTAAATTAAAGATTTCCTGTGTTTGTTAATGGGTAAACTAAATATCCCCAGTGTTTGTTAATGGGTAAATTAAATATCCCCAGTGTTTGTTAATGGGTAAATTAAAGATCCCCAGTGTTTGTTAATTGGTAAATTAAAGATCCCCAGTGTTTGTTAGTGGGTAAATTAAAGATCCCCAGTGTTTGTTAGTGGGTAAATTAAATATCCCTAGTGATTGTTAATGGGTAAATTAAAGATCCCCAGTGTTTGTTAAGGGCTAAACTAAACGCATACGAAGATGCATACGGTAGAGTTTTTAGTATAATGCAAGTCTTTGAAATGGCGTTCCGTAAATGTTAAACTTTTTAAAAATATTCATAAACAATATTTAAACTTCACAGCTATATCCAAACAGATTTGATTTTGTTACTTTCATCACTGATATAGTTTTAATAAGGTAACAAAACAAATAATACATTATGGACATCAATTACTCTAACCATAGCCACATAAGTTTTTGCTTTTACAGTTTGTCACGAATGTTGGAAACACTCATTTTATACAGCGTTGAGACATTTTCAGCGCAACAGTTATGGACGTATTCCTATTTTAAGTAAAACACAAGAAACTGGTGTTTCTGTGAAAAATCGGTGGGTTACATTTAAACTTCATGCTGTATAACTCTTAAAAGGCCATCCAGCAAGGATCATTGTGTATTTATATACTTCAAATTAGCAATGACTTATTATGCAGGATTTGTTTTTATATATCGGTAGGAATGAAGTAAATATAAGTATATAACTGCACCTGCTTTTATTCCACCACAGCTGAGATATAATTTTTTTTTTTAAAAACATTATCACCAAATTTGAAACGCACTATGGAAACACGTTAGCGTGTAAGAGGATGAGCACAGAATCATCATACGGTGTATTTATTCTGTAGTTCATTTCTGTGATACTACGTATATAGTATGTGCTCATACATATGCCTATAGTCAACAGTTATCGGATACACGAACATGGCGCGCTGTTTAAACCAAAACTAAGTACTTACCCACGACGTTGAGACCAGAACTAAGTACTTACCCACGACGTTGAGACCAGAACTAAGTACTTACCCACGACGTTGAGACCAGAACTAAGTACTTACCCACGACGTTGAGACCAAAACTAAGTACTTACCCACGACGTTGAGACCAGAACTAAGTACTTACCCACGACGTTGAGACCAAAACTAAGTACTTACCCACGACGTTGAGACCAAAACTAAGTACTTACCCACGACGTTGAGACCAAAACTAAGTACTTACCGACGACGTTGAGACCAAAACTAAGTACTTACCTACGACGTTGAGACCAAAACTAAGTACTTACCCACGACGTTGCCACTTGGGAAGGAACATTTCTGGAACTCCTCCACGTATCTGAAGAAGACCTGACACTGACAAACGTCACGCTGGCAGATAGCCATGACAGAGAGACACTTCTCGCCACCAGCGCACGACTCTCCAACTGGTGAACCTGCAGGTTAAACAATGGCACACCCAGGAACTATGGCAGGGCTATTCAACTCAATTCACTAAAGACCAAACATTTTGACAGTTGGGTTTGGTCACTTGGTTCAAGCCGCATTATATAAAGATCATTATGACATACAAAGCATACATGGAAAGAGAAGAAGGACGTAGAGCACGAGGCAGACCAAGAACAATATGGAAGGATAACATCAGAGAAACTCTACAACAGCACGATGTGCCTATGGTCGAGGCGGCCAGAAGAGCTAGAGACAGAACCTTATATCTCCCCCGACACCCACAGCGGTAAAATAGGAAGTGAAGAAGAAGAAGAAGATTAATACAGTACAATTGGCAATGATCAGCAAGCCACTTGCTAAGCCTCTGCTGGCCAGATCTGCGCCGCGGGCCTCCGGTTGAACAGCCCTATAGGAGGATTTGGGAGTTGCAATGGTGCGTGTCGGCTCATCGCACCGTATTAATGATCTGGTTGTAGCCATTAACTTTGCCAGACCACTACCGACTCGATGGCTGAGGCTGAACATAAGTCATAAGATGTTCTCGCCATTCGTTGAAAAAATCTCGACCGCTTTCATGTAGTTTTGAATAAGTAATATAAGTGAAAGTCAACGATGGTTGTCACACCACAAACGCTCATTTGTACAGGTCGACCAGACTTGGGATCTCTGGCGGTCAATATACCGGACTCGTTCCAATTCGAGGACATTTCTGAACATTCATTTTAGACTTCGTCTAACTTCCAACTTCGCATCTGTGGTTTAGACACTGCAAACGCGCTGTGTAATAACGAGGTGCTGGGTTCAATCCCAGCTGACGGGGATTTGGCAGCAGACCGCCTTGCTTTGGTTTCGACTGTGGTATCGAGAGCTAAACGCTTAGAAAGCAATAGCAAACTGCTAAATGCAAAATAAAAAAATTAAAATAAAAAAAAAATTAAAAAAAAAAAAAAAATAAAATACTAAGGTTGGTTCTGCAACGTCCTGTAATCGACCTGTAGCTAACTAATTACCTGAGAGGGCAAAAAATTTATTTAACTATCTATTCGATTTAAATTTGATACGTTCCGCAATTTTCGAGCTACAGGGCGGCCGGACTTCAAAATCCAGTTAAAGAAGAGATAATTCGCTACATCAGCAAGCGACCTGGATGAAGCAAAGTACCAAAACACCTAGACACAGTTTTCCTTCAGTCAGTCAGTCAGTAGCATGTCCTTTGCAGAACCTTGCTCCCACAACAATCCTTTGGAAAACTTCTCGATCACATGCAAGATGTCCCGCGTCCGATACATCCATCTGGAGATCATCCCCCACATGTTGCACCCATCTTCTCTTTGGCCTTCCTCTTTTCCTCTTCCCAGGCATATCCCCCTCCATTATTATTCACTCTAAACTTTCGTGACGTTTCAAGTGACCAGAATAATTCAATTGTATGTGTTTTATAGTCTTTAATAGCCAGCCTTCTTCAATGTTCATTTCTTGAAGTATGCAATAATTTGTTTATTATCCAAGATATTCTTAGAAGCCGTCTATAAAATTTTTATTAAAATGCATTTATGAGCTGTTCAGCTTGTTTAGTAATTGTCCAGGTCTCAGAGGCGTATGTTGCAATGGGAAAGATACAAGAAGAAATATAATTTTTATAGTTCTGTCTGTCTTACTCCACAATTTATTCAGTTGTTTTAGTCTTTGAAGAGCAATTGATAGTCGTTGTTTAATTTCTTTCATTGTGTCACCATTGTTGGTAATCAATGACTCGAGATATTCAAAATTTTCCACAGTCTCCAATCTTTCCTCATCAACATATATTTCTATCTCTATAGTAGTTTTATCTGTATGCATTATCTTTGTTTTTGCCATGTTAAGCCAAAAATTGTGATTTCTCACAATTTCTTTGGGCTGAGGTTATTAAGTTGTCTATACCAGTCTGTGATGTGGATAGCAATACTGTATCATCGCCATATCGGATCTCTGGTATTTCATGAACACCGATAATTAGGGTATCATATTGCTCCCTCGTTGTATTATCTCTGACATTTCTCATTATATTTTCTGTGTACAGGTTAAACAAATAGGGTGACAGCATACCACACTGACGGACTCCTTGCTTGATGTCAAACCAAATCTATTCTAACCACTGCTTGTTGGTCTAGACAGAGCCTTGTTATGAGGGGTAATACATGTGATGGAAAGCTCAAATTCCTGTTTTCTAGTTGTAAATTTAAATACTGCAGCACAAACAATACATTGCACAATTTACTGTAGTTCGCTACATCCCGTCAGGTGCATTGCTGCTGGGTTACATCAGCAAATAATAAAATACAACAAATAAACCCTGTTCTTTGACATTCATAAACCACATTGCCAAGTTACTGTGTATCTCTTCACTGGATATTCAAGATCAACCATGAAATTATCTGGTAACTTTAAATTTATCATGAGATCTTTTTGTTTGCCTAACGCAGGAGAGTTCAGTTTTATTGAATGGCACATGTCGAGATAATCAGAATATGTCGGACAATAAATTGTGCAATGTGCTATTTATGTCCACATTATTTAAACTTGGAATAATGTTGACTAATGTGTCTATTTCTTGATAAACGAAAATAAAAGCGATGATTATTACGAGGCTATTGATGACTGCAGTGGTGATTGCAATGGCGATGATAATAGTGATGATGCTGGGTGTAGCGGTTCTGATAATGTGATGATAATAGTGATGATGTTGGATATAGCGGTTCTGATAATGTGATGATAATAGTGATGATGTTGGATATAGCGGTTCTGATAATGTGATGATAATAGTGATGATGTTGGATATAGCAGTTCTGTTAATGTGATGATAATAGTGATGATGTTGGATATAGCGGTTCTGATAATGCGATGATAATAGTGATGATGTTGGATATAGCAGTTCTGATAATGCGATGATAATAGTGATGATGTTGGATATAGCAGTTCTGATAATGCGATGATAATAGTGATGATGTTGGATATAGCGGTTCTGATAATGCGATGATAATAGTGATGATGTTGGATATAGCAGTTCTGATGATGTGATGATAATAGTGATGATGTTGGATATAGCGGTTCTGATAATGCGATGATAATAGTGATGATGTTGGATATAGCAGTTCTGATGATGTGATGATAATAGTGATGATGTTGGATATAGCGGTTCTGATAATGCGATGATAATAGTGATGATGTTGGATATAGCAGTTCTGATAATGCGATGATAATAGTGATGATGTTGGATATAGCGGTTCTGATAATGCGATGATAATAGTGATGATGTTGGATATAGCGGTTCTGATAATGCGATGATAATAGTGATGATGTTGCATATAGCAGTTCTGATGATGTGATGATAATAGTGATGATGTTGGATATAGCAGTTCTGTTAATGTGATGATAATAGTGATGATGTTGGATATAGCGGTTCTGATAATGCGATGATAATAGTGATGATGTTGGATATAGCAGTTCTGATAATGCGATGATAATAGTGATGATGTTGGATATAGCAGTTCTGATAATGCGATGATAATAGTGATGATGTTGGATATAGCGGTTCTGATAATGCGATGATAATAGTGATGATGTTGGATATAGCAGTTCTGATGATGTGATGATAATAGTGATGATGTTGGATATAGCGGTTCTGATAATGCGATGATAATAGTGATGATGTTGGATATAGCAGTTCTGATGATGTGATGATAATAGTGATGATGTTGGATATAGCGGTTCTGATAATGCGATGATAATAGTGATGATGTTGGATATAGCAGTTCTGATAATGCGATGATAATAGTGATGATGTTGGATATAGCGGTTCTGATAATGCGATGATAATAGTGATGATGTTGGATATAGCGGTTCTGATAATGCGATGATAATAGTGATGATGTTGGATATAGCAGTTCTGATGATGTGATGATAATAGTGATGATGTTGGATATAGCGGTTCTGATGATGTGATGATAATAGTGATGATGTTGGATATTGCGGTTCTGATGATGTGATGATAATAGTGATGATGTTAGATATAGCGGTTCTGATAATGTGATGATAATAGTGATGATGTTGGATATAGCGGTTCTGATAATGTGATGATAATAGTGATGATGTTGGATATAGCGGTTCTGATAATGTGATGATAATAGTGATGATGTTGGATATAGCGGTTCTGATAATGTGATGATAATAGTGATGATGTTGGATATAGCGGTTCTGATAATGTGATGATAATAGTGATGATGTTGGATATAGCAGTTCTGATAATGCGATGATAATAGTGATGATGTTGGATATAGCGGTTCTGATAATGTGATGATAATAGTGATGATGTTGGATATAGCAGTTCTGATAATGTGATGATAATAGTGATGATGTTGGATATAGCAGTTCTGATGATGTGATGATAATAGTGATGATGTTGGATATAGCGGTTCTGATGATGTGATGATGATGAGTATTTAGTTTTAATATTAAAATCGATAACTAACATAATAGCTATGGCGATTTTCCTGAAGATAATGATAGCGATGATATGGATAATAACTATGGAGTTGTAATTCCTGAGGAGTTGGTGGTGCTGATGTCAATGACAAAAGGGTTCGACAGCAATGATGATGATGCAGATGCGATGACATGAACATCTGAAAGCTATACATGAACGGGTAGACGAAAGTTTACCTTTCTCACACGTAGCACTCCTTCTGTCATAGACGTAGCCACGGCTACACAAACAGACGTAGCCATTACAGCCGTCTGGCCGACACGAAGAACGGGCCGGACAGTCGACGTCTGTGCTACACTTGTCCTTGACGTTCGCTGGATGCAGCAAACATAGACATGTTAGTACTTACATCATCATCAATTTCCACGTAAAACTTTAAGAGACATGGGGAGGAAGGTTTTCCAATCGGTGTTTATATAGAAGCTTTTTAATGCCATCAATCAATTTCTCATAGAGCGGTCTCTTGCTTTCATATCCGATCTTTTCACGGATAGCATCTGAGTTGATAGTTTTTTCCGGCTGCATTCTTACTAGATTACCAAACCATTCAGTCTTCTCTTACTTAATAAATTTGGTGCATAATGTTGTTCCCGCAGTCTAACTTCTTCATTTCTACCTTTGTCTCAGATAATTAAGTAGGCGACGTTTCTCAGGCATCTCGTTTCGCATGTGTTAATTTCACTTAGATTAGTCTTTGATAAGGTCCAAGTCTGACACTGGTAACCAAGTGGTGGTAGGAATATACTGTTTCTGATCTATTTCTTGACACAAATACTTATGTTTGGATGTCTTAATAATGTTGTCACTTTGTATATAACTGCACCAACACGTTGCCATCTTGTTTCTAGATGCCACATATATGGCTATTTTATAAGGGGAAAAGTGTGATTACATGGATGTGTGCATTTGATGGCATTCAAGTGTCATTCTGAAGGTGGTGGGTTCTAATCCGAACGGAGCAGGACTTTGCCCCCCCCCCCCCCCTAAAAATCCCCCTTGTCTCCCAGGCAGACCGACCACATGTTGCGTTTTCACCGTTTTCTTTTGTTTAAAGTGTATCTCCGCAGTCCTGTTCGTTCTCCAGAAACACAACAAAAACACAACAAAAACACAACAAAAACACAACTGTCTCGTTTAAAAAAAATATTAAAAATTATGCATAGCTCCTGCAATTTTTATGCATATATATTTTCATTTTCATACAACGATTTGGGCTCTGAATAATTAATAAAAATAATAGTAATAATAATATTAATATTTTTGATAATAGTAATAATAATAATAATAATAATAATAATAAACAACATAACAATTGTAATAATAATAATAATACCAACACAAACAACAACAACAAACTTCCCGCAAAGGGCACTCAGTGTAACAGAAAACGATAAGATCACACAAGATAAAATCTGAAAGAAAATGGGACATAGCAGAAGTTCTGGATTTCATTAGAAAACAACAGGTGAAATGGTTTGGCCATGTAGCGCTGATGCCAGCAGACAGTATACCCCAGCAGGCAATGATGTACGGACCAGACGGGAAGCGAAGAAGAAGCCGAGCATGCAAGCGATGGACAGAGGGAATAATCGAGTTCATGGGAATCCCCATTTAGGAAACACACGCGTCAGCTTTTCCGCATGAATCATAAACTCTACCCCCATATCGCAATGTACCAGAGGATCAAGGTGAGATGAGATGATAATAATAATAATATAAACTATAATTTCTAGAGTAATTTTTCTATTTGCGCGCGCGGGTGTGTGTGTGTGTGTGTGTGTGTGTGTGCGTGTGTGTGTGTGGAGGGGGAGGAAAAAAAAGGGGGGGGGGGTGGGTGTTTAGACTGACTTGCTAGCGATGTCTCGTTTTCAGCTCAAGTTGTAGGTGTCTACTCGCAGGTTGACCTGCCCTTATATGGGCACTATGTAAAGTCCTTGGAAGTAAAGGCGGCCGGCGTCATGTTCACGCCATCACCCACCAAGTGCTTATTGGACTATAAAATATAGTCTAGCCCTATATGCCATGTACGTCTGGACACCTGGCCAAGTGTTCTTTGCTTTACTTTTAGTGTCATTACATGGATGTGTTCTTCTATGACAAACAAATGTGATTACATGGATGTGTTCTTCTATGACAAACAAATGTGATTACATGGATGTGTTCTTCTATGACAAACAAATGTGATTACATAGATGTGTTCTTCTATGACAAACAAATGTGATTACATGGATGTGTTCTTCTATGGCAAACAAATGTGATTACATAGATGTGTTCTTCTATGGCAAACAAATGTGATTACATGAATGTGTTCTTCTATGGCAAACAAATGTGATTACATGAATGCGTTCTTCTATGGCAAACAAATGTAATTATATGGATGTTTACCGGAAGCACTGAGATTTTGGTTAAGTCTAGCAAAACTACACAAGTGAGGCTGCTGTAGAAATAGGCTGACCACACGTCCCGTTTTCACTGGGACAGTAATGTTTTCTGCTTAAAATATGAGTGCGATGTCCCGTTTTCTGCTTAAAATATGAGTGCGATGTCCCGTTTTCAGCTTAAAATATGAGTGCGATGTCCCGTTTTCTGCTTAAAACATTAGTGCTGTGTCCCATTCCCAGCTTAAGATATTATTATGGTCACTCTGTAGAATTAAAGAGGATTTCATGGCGACAAACAACCAAATTACTCTCGTCCCTGTGTGGCTGTTGCATGGCCGCCATGTTCTGCAAACAGTCAGGTGCACGTGCAGGACTGAATTAATTAGATTCACGTCTGGGCTTCCGGGTCCCGTTTTGGGGGAAAACGAAAAAGACCCACCCCGCCCTTTCTCTACCCTTTGCAACAAACACGTCATAAAAGGCGAAAATGTAAGCGCTTTCCTTCGAAATCGGAGTGCATCTCATGAAGGACCAGAAACCAACAGTCTGCATACAAAAAAGCCAGATCGGTCAAATTGATGTGAGTGCGGTAGAAGACTTACGTCCAGAAGTGGACAAACAACCTGGACTTTCCCTCAGAGTATACAGTCAATGAACGAGGAGAAAGAGGAAAAAAAGAAGATAAAAATAATCATAGGCAGAAGAAGAAGACGACGAATGAGAAGCAAAAGAAACGAAATAAAGACCATGTTTTCAATATTTCAAAACTCATCTTCCGTAAGCCATTTCCAAAACAGGTTTTTTTTCATGACTAGATTGCAAGGCGCCGTGAAAGAAGGAGCCACGCCCCGACGAGTCACCGGTCGCTTGTCGAGGGATTCCACTTCCCGGTCTCAACTCGACCTGTACCAAACAGACACGTGTTAACACGTCCTAGATGCTCCGTGGGCAATCAATCTTTGTGTCTTGGCTGACGTGTCAGAAATGTCGGCGCACTTTTAATTTGACAGTCTGAGTGCGTTTCCCTTTCCTATTTATAAAACGTCTACTTTTATCCAACTGTCCATTTCTGTTATGTAAGGTGTTATGAAATGTTCAGCCATCTCTGTATAATTAAATTAATGTCAGGACCTTTTCAGGCTATTTAGACCAGACGTCACTCGATGGTCAATGAACTCTGGTCTCCTTTATTTCCCCGGACATTTTATAGTACCCAATGTAGCCGGGATGGATCTGAGAGCCCTAAGCAAATCATTAAAAAATCCGCAATCGGGGGGGGGGGGGGGGGGGGTTGGAGCACGAATCTTTCGGACCACTAAGCGAGTATTTAGCCACTTGCGTTACTGGTTCCCTCTTGTGTAAGCGCTAAAGGCAAATTAATACAAAACGTGACATAATTTCTTGAGGCCTCGGAAATGTGGTTTTACTGAAGAATATTTAGAACAGGCAAAACCACGATCCAGATGTTTTCAAAGATGCAAAGGTTCGAAAACAATTTATAATAAGAAGAGAAGAATAGGGTGGGGGGGGGGGGGAGAAAAAAAAGAAAGAAAATGCTAGATGATTTTTGACAGTCCATTGTCCTGGCTTGGAGGGGTGTCAGCACACGCACCGATACGTGCTGTTGAAGACCGCACATTTTGTAGAGGTATGACTGCCCAGGCCAATCGACAAGGCACCTGGTGATGATGATGGCGTAGGAGGTAGAATTGAGTCCTCGAATCTTTGTAATCGCTTGAGGAAATGAACAGGGTATACAAGTGAAAGGACCCCTTGGGCCCATTCAAGGCGAAACACCGAGACTGGGTTGTTTTTAGTTAGGAACTGACAGCACTCGGGGATTCCTATAAACGCTTCGTCCTTATCTTCAGCAGCATGCCTAAAGTTCCAATTCCGATAGTACCAGCAGTTCAGTTTAAGCATATGTTTGTCTTGCCTTTCTGTATCGGTTGAGAGTCTCTACTAGACATCTTGGTCGCTTATCGCAGCACCATTCTGTCCACCATTCTGTCCACCATTCTGTCCACCATTCTGTCCACCATTCTGTCCACCATTCTGTCCACCATTCTGTCCACCATTCTGTCCACCATTCTGTACTGTTCCCATGAAGCACCACTCTTTCCACTATTCTGTACTGTTCCCTTGCAGAACCACTCTTTCCACTATTCTGTACTGTTCTCTTGCAGAACCACTCTTTCCACTATTCTGTACTGTTCCCTATCAGCACCACTCTTTCCACTATTCTGTACTTTTCCCTATCAGCACCACTCTTTCCACTATTCTGTACTGTTTCCTATCAGCACCACTCTTTCCACTATTCTGTACTGTTCCATATCAGCACCACTCTTTCCACTATTCTGTACTGTTCCCTTGCAGCACCACTCTCTCCACTATTCTGTACTGTTTCCTATCAGCACCACTCTTTCCACCATTCTGTACTGTTCCCTATCAGCACCACTCTTTCCACTATTCTGTACTGTTTTCTATCAGCACCACTCTTTCCACAATTCTGTACTGTTTCCTATCAGCACCACTCTTTCCACCATTATGTACTGTTCCCTTGCAGCAAAACTCTTTCCACTATTCTGCACTGTTCTCATGAAGCACCACTCTTTTCACTATTCTGTACTGTTCCCATGAAGCACCACTCTTTCCACTATTCTGCACGGTTCCCTTGCTTTTAACAGTCCTTGATCACACTCAAGTAGTCGTACATCACGTGACGTAACGCGATCGAAACCCACTGCGGGCTGCGTGGATTTTTATCGTGGTATGGGACGTCGCAGGTCGATCCAGCCTTAAATGGGTACCAGGATGGGCTGTCCTGGGGAAGTAAAGACAGCAGGCGTAATGCTGACCACATTACCCACCGAGTGCTGATGGTCTGTAAAAATATGGGCGCTCTTCCCATAAGCCCGAAACGCCTAAAGGCGTGAAAGGGATCGTTACTTTTACTTTTTTTTTATACACTCGCATATAAAAAGAGAATGATCAAGGGATGTTAGCAAGCGAGGACCTTTGGAGCGAGGCTTGCCACTGTGCACAGAGCACGGCTTTATACATGCGGGTTCCAGTTCGTGCATGATACCTTTCTCGTTATGTTCTACGATTTTGTGACAATCACAACTGGTTCTCAGGTCAGCGAACAGCTGCCACGACTGCCTTGACGTAGATTCTCAAACTTGTATGTGGAGATATCATCCGTCAGGCGTGACTGAGCGCAGGTCCGCAGGACCGCACATAATGTTTAATTGCTCAAAGTCCCCGTCTGGGTTCTGGGGTCCCATTTGAGGGGGGGGGGGGGGAATTAATAGACCCACTGCTACCTAAAACGCATGTTGTTCAATATTTGGGTGTTACCTTGGAAGTTGGAATGCCTCATCCCGAGAGGAGAAGAACCAACAGTCTGCATAAAAATCAGCAAGATCTGTACAATGGATGTAAATGTAAAACTCAGGTTTTGGAACATGATCAAAGTCCAGAACTGGACGAGCAGCCAGAACTTGCTGATGAAATTAACAGCCGGTAAACGCTAAACAGAACTGTACAAGAAATAATCTTAGTTTGGATTGTACATAATATTCAACTTCTTCTTCTGCATTTTTATACCCCAATGGAGCATAGGCCCTCAACCAACTGACGCCAAGTCGTTCTATCCTTCGTTATCGCCTGCAGCTCTCCCTATGTCCTCCCCATCTTTTTAACTTCACTCTCTCGCCCTCTTCTCTGTGTCTTCCTTTATTTCTATGCCGCTGTGGGTTCCAGTGCAAAGACATTATAGTTATATTGTTCTCATATTTTCTCACCTCTTGGTCCACTGAAACTTGTTTAGTACTCTCCCAGAGCTTTACAATACTGATTCAATCATAATATTTAATTCCTTAAATTCTGTGCAGGCACCAGTAAATGAATATTTGTAGTTTATTAGTAATTTGTCTAACTTCTCCTCGATACAGATCCGTAAAACAGTACTGATTTGACATTATAATTTTTTTTTATTTTAACTTTATTATTAGTTTTAATTTTTGTTGACCTCCACAAATTCCCTAGTGCTTGGTAAGCTTCTCTTGTATTCGTATTTTAACATCTCTGTCAGTTTCCCCTATCTTTATCTACATGTATAATATTTGACTTAACAATGAACAATGCTTAACAATTCCTTCTCTGACAGACTTTGTCTGCTGAGACAGCAACTCACCTGCTTGAGCGCCCAGGCGACGTCCCCAGTTCTCAACCAGGACAGTCAGCACCTGAAAAGTTTTGAGAAAGTAAACGTAAGCTATCAAAGTGTTATTTAGCCGATGAACACAACATTGCAAGTGAGAACCCATTTGAATTTAAACAGTTACTTGAGGAATTGGTGGTTAGTTATCTCCAAAACAGGTCACTAGTAGTAGTAGTACTTTTACCCCACCCAGACATCATACAAGCGATAAACACCCGATGACACAAAGTACCACCATATGGATGAGGATCACATGTGGAGAGGTCCCAGAAACCGTATTCAGCATTAGACCATATTTATGGCCGGGCTATATTGCAGCAAGAGCCAGGTTAGGGCTTCAGGTCACGAAAAACTGCATCCTACAAGAAGGTGACTAGGGCTAA
The DNA here is from genome assembly GCA_905116865.2 of Candidula unifasciata. Taxonomy (NCBI): domain Eukaryota; kingdom Metazoa; phylum Mollusca; class Gastropoda; order Stylommatophora; family Geomitridae; genus Candidula; species Candidula unifasciata. Next base: position 833,630 of record CAJHNH020001835.1, on the reverse strand, counting down.
AACAGGTCACTGTGTCGCACCCACAGATGAGCTGCCTGAACTGTAGACCTCAGATATGGAGATAACCCAAACTTGTCAAATGGGTAGCTTAGTTTGTGTCTACTCCCTGTGAAATCTATGAAGAAACTAGCTGTACGCGGCCACGCGTTGCTGTGGCCCAGAATTGTGAAATGGAGAGGAAAGAAAAAAGCTCTCGGCTAACAGTGTCTGTCATATCCCCTCCTTCTCCTCTCCCCTCGACACAGTCATATCTCCCTCTCCGAAGGATTGAAAAATTATCACCTGACGAAATTATTAAAATAGAAACAGTTAAGAAATGAGAACTTTAAAATAATATGTTAAGCTCTCTCAGCTAACTGTGTCTGGTATAACCCCCCCCCCTCCCCCCGCAATCATATTAGCTTCTCCGAAGGATGGGAAAGTCACCGTGTAATGAAATAATGTAACTAAATTGAGCATTGCGTCCGTGTCCACCCAGACTTAAATAGGTAGCATTAACTTGTAAAGAGAAGTAAATGTAGCCAGTGTAACAGCTACCACATCACCCATCCAGTACCAGTACTACTGCAGCCACAACCACCACCACCATCACAACAACAACAACAACAAAGACTGTCACTACAGTCTGTGTAGGTAGGTGTAGAAAAGAGGAGTTAGCGCCGCCTGCTGTCGCCACAGTAACAGACTATTTAGTTTGATTTTGCCCCGGACATAGGAAAAAAAAAACTTCATCACGTAACGAGTGATGGAACCCACAGTGAAAAGTACACTATACTCAAGAATAGTGGAGAAAAATACCCTGCACCCGTCATCTCTCCCTCTCCGATGGAACGATTATTAACTGACCTTGGCATCTTTGTCCACCCAAACCAAACTGAACTGAAATCGGATGTCTTTGGGCGAAAGGCGCGGTATCGCAGCCTAGCTGTAAACCACAACACAACGTGGCAACCACCCTTTTAAGGGAAAAATAACAATTATCACCCAGCGGGGAGTCAAACATCGGTCACCCGCGTAAAGGATGACATACTTACAACTATACTACCGACGACTGAAGAGTTTAGGTCAGATATCGCAACCTAGCTGTAAACCACAACACAACGTGCCAACGGCCCTCTCAAAGGCGACGAAGATTACCCGTGACATGACCATTGAGCGCCGCTGTCGCAGGCTAGCTGTAAACCCCCAAACCAAAAAAGACGTAGATATCGCAGACAAGCCATAAACCACAACACAACGTGCTAGCCGCCCAGTTAAGGGCTGAAAAAATATATCACCTAGCTGGGAATCGAACGCGGGTCACCTGCATGATAGGCAAAAAAAAAAAAAGCTACCGACTATGCTACCAAACACTCAAGCAAATAGTGAAATGAAATTAAAAAATAAGTTCAATAAGAGGTCAGCAGTCAAATATGGCCGATCAACAAAAAATCACGCTTGTAGTCAAAGGAAACGTGTGAAAATTTGAAAGCATTCAGTTCAAGTAGTTTCTGAGTTGTTAGCTAACAACATCGGAAAATTAGGATTTTTTATTAATGTATAGATTAGTTGGTCACCCAACATCGCAACATCTAAAGCCGACAGTGAACACTAACCGTGTCTACGATGCTACAATGTATTTTGACCATAGACCACTCTCTGAGATATTCTAATATGTTATACCCCTTCGCTAGTCTGTACGTTACTCTATGCCAGTGATCTTAAAACCGTGGGGTCACAGTCCACTGGCTGGCCGTGGAGAAGTCCCTGTGGCCCGCTAGAAAATTCTCCTTTATCAGGAAACGATGTAGGGTAAGTGGCTTTTCTCTTAAAATTGAAAGAAAAATACCACAAGGACTTCCCATTTCTCTCGACATATCACGCCTGGAAGTCTCTCAGTTTGTGAACTAAGTGTAGTTCCTGTTTGCAACAACAACAACAACAACAACAACAACAACAATAACAACAAATATGAAGGAATAAATAAAAACTTACAACAAGTTTCCAGACCATGTTTTCCTAACGTGATGTGTTTGCAGATTTAATCCAGTTTTTCCGATAATTAAAACAAGTCAAATGAATTGAGCCTTGTCCTACAACCAAACACCGCTGCCAAAGTCACAGTAACACCGTCAGTGGATAAGTATTAGGGAAAAATACATTGTTGTGTTATCACCGACTGAATTATTGATTACATCATTCGAGAACAAATATCACGGTATCCAATTGCTGAAGCATCACCGTACCACTATTATCTGTTTTCTGTAAAGAAAGACGATGGTGGCAAGTAATCCTCTCTGACGCTTTATTGCATAATGTTGCTATAAAAAATTGTTTACTCGAAAGTGTACACAGCTCTCTAAACTTACAACTCTTCTTCTTCTTAGAGTCCGCCGCCTATAAGTTCCATGGGCCAGTTCTGGTTGTTCGCCCACTTCTGGACTTTGGTCTTGTTCCAGAACCTGAGTTTTGAATGCACATACGTTTTACAGATCTGGCTTATTTCCATACAGACTGTTGATTCCTCACCTCTCAGGGAGATTCCTGAACTTTAAAATAAACACCCCTAAATTATTAGACTTTTACGACACACTTGTTAGAGGGCAGTGGGTCCAACCCCCCTCCCCCTCCGTGTCCCCGGAACGCAGACGGGGAGACACACCACTGTACTCCAGAAACAAACTGTCCTGATGAAAAATGATTTTCAGGTTTAGAACGAAATAAGAAATCTTTACGGATTTCAAAGAATACAAGAAATTGGAGTGTTCCCACAGAAAGAGACACCATAGACGTCCAGGAAGTGATAAGTACGCATGTAAGGGAAGAAGCCAGAAGAAAATCATTCAAGCTCCACAAGTGTCGCCATATGATTATTAAATGATAGTGCCCTAGGATCAGAAGGGGAGAGATAGCTTCGTGATTTTTTTACTTTACCAGCCTTTCAAAGATGAGTGAACATCATCATCAGAAATCATATCTCTGCCGGGAGTAAAAAGGAACGAAATGATACACAACGAGCGTTCTTGAACCATTTGTGACCTTCCGCTTGGCGGTGTGGTCTCTTCGGGTACTCTAATTATAACTTCCTTTGAGGTTGAACCAGATATCTGTTATCTGCTTTGTTGGTCTGCTGTCCAGATTAAGATTTTTCAGTTCAAGTATAGTTTGGTACTAGCCCAAAGCAGACAACTGACGGATCTAGAACCAGAGTTATCCACTTTTAACAGTATATAAAGAAACATTATACTAGAAGAGAAAACACATTCCAAACTTGAAAAACTAACTTCTACTCAATTGATGTCTAGAACAATAAAACAATGCATTGTAATCGAAAAACGTCCGTTTACTTTGCTATTCCACAATTACAGTTTTCTACATATTTTATCATTATATTATTTGAAGACATCGTCTTCCAGAGTCTTCTCATGTCTTCAAGAATTATGCACTCGAACAACTCAGCATCTGTGTTTCGTTGCTAGACACCCAAAACATGCGGATCCATATCACGTGATGTAGGTGTGGATGTTGGCCTGGATGTCACAACTTCAAACAAGACGTGGATTAGGGCCGTACCCCTGTACTTCTGATGTGCACGCCATGTTCTCCAGACAGGAGACAATGAGTGACGAGTCTCTGTGCAAGCGCCATGATTTGAATGCAACTCCTGACAGGGGAACAAATCTTTCATCCATCAACGTCATCATCTTATGTTGCCCCTACTCTGCCTTCATACAATCTCCGTACCTTGCAAATCATGTCAAATAGGTAGGCATAGGCGTCGCAAACTGGCAGCTCACACAACTTAGGTGCCTCACCCTCCATCACATTAAAAAAAACTTTTTGAGTGCGAGTGGTAGTTCCCCCCACCCCCCATAAAAGATTGGGGGGGGGGGAGGCGCCGAGGAAGCCCCATGTACAACAGTGTGCAGGAGCTAAGTATACATCCTTCAACAAATTATTGACGTTATATTTTTAAGTTTCTGATTATGTATTTTACATTATGTCAGTTATTATTATTATTTTTTAAATCTGTCAAGCAGTAACAAACACCATCATCAACAACAACTACTGTAACAATAATAATTTTTACTTTTATGCGCACACAAACAAGGCTGAAACCTCTTGAACTCCACCATCTCAGAATGTGATAAGAAGCTGAGTTCCCCCCCCCCCACCCTCATTTATATCTTTGTGTGACGGCGCCCCTGTAAATATTTCTGTATGTGTGCACACGCATGTAAGTGAGACCGTGGGTAGAAGGTGCGCCTTGGTGGCGATGAGTTCTACACAAACATTTGTGACAAGACAAACAGTTTGAAAATAAGGGCCAGACCTGAACGAATTTAGTTAACCAACAAACAAATGTGTGTCAAAACATAATTCTTCTGAATTCACTGGACAACAAGCTTCTAGTACTGACATGAAAACAATCAATCCTGATTAATTTTGGGTTGCGGAACACGATCATGACACAACAATGTATTGACTGGCTTTTGTTGAGGACATTCAAAGATGGTCATATATAAACTACTCAGCCGGTAAATAGTACGAATGTTGGCATTTAAAAACTGTAGTTTCAACTCATTCATTCATTCATTCAGTAGCATGTCCCTCGCGGAACCTCGCTGCCATAACAACCCTCCGGAAAACCTTCCTATCATGAGCAAGATGTCCTGCGTCTGATGCACCCATCTGGAGATCATCTGCCACATCCTGCACCCATCTTCTCCTTGGCCTTCCTCTTCCTCTCTTCCCAGGCATATACCCCTCCATTATTGTTCTCTCTAGACCTCCATGACGTTTCAAGTGACCAAAATATTTCAATTTTCTTTGTTTTATTGTCTTTACTAGCCAACCCTCTTCAATATTCAGCTCTTGAAGTATGGATGCATTTGTTCTTTTCTTTACCCAAGATATTCTTAGAACCTGTCTGTTTCAACTGCACAATATAAAATACTGACTGCTTGTCACCATTCAGACTTAGAAACCAACAGAGGAAGGTATTGTTTACCAGAGAAAAGTGCAATCGTCAGAAAAAAAGCAAACTTTTGAAATGTGAACAAGTAATTTCATCACTGGGGGGTTAATCCTGCGGTAGAGATGCTTCCAAAGTGTGTTAACAGTGAAGGTAGCTTTGATTTTATTTGTGAAGAAGCGACATTTGCAAGAGAAGAAAGGGTAAGCACAGCAATTTTGACCGAGCGAATCAAAAATTGTACACACATGCCGTCATTGTAACTGACTCAAGAGCATGTTGAGAGAGGTGGAGAAAGGCATGCTGTGTGCAGAGTGGCAAGAATAACTTCAAAGTTCCCGGGTAGTTAGCCTCCTATGAATATTTATCCAGGCGTTGCAGGTGTGTTGGGAAATGAGCAGATAGACTGGCCGGTTTTGTACCACTTGTTGGTGAACTGATGTTTGACAAACCGGATCTAGCGAGGGCTTTTTGGGAGGGAGTGAACAGTGCTGAGGCAAGGAAAGATGTATTACAGTCTGACTAGAACGGCACTGCGATGAGTTACAAGGGGATCTGTCTGACGCTCGACACTGAGGTGAAAAGGCGTGACGGATATACACCAAGACAGTTACTGGTGCTATCGGAATTGTAACTCTTCACTTACTGCTGAAGATAGGGACAGAGCGCTATGTAAAGGGGGGGGGGGGGGGGGGTCCCGAGTACTGTGATGTCGATTCTTTAATTCAACATTCAACATTCAATAGAGAGAATATTTTATGTTAGCAGACTCGTCAACTTTTTAGAAACAAGGGTACTTACCCCTGACGTCACGACTACGTCACAGGAGACATTCCCAATAAATTCTAGGGTTTTAAGGTTGTAGTTTCTCGCGATTTATCTACAGCCAAAGTTTGGGTTAGGGTTAGGGTTAGGGTTAGGATTAGGGTTAGAATACACTAGATGAACACTCAAAAACAGCACCACAAACAGCACACTTGCACCCTTTGAAATAATGGACTGTCAGGTCAGTTGTGGATTTCCCACGGGAATTTAGTGTTTGTGGTATGTTATAAATTAAGAACCGAAACAAGTTGTTTTACAATTTTACAAGATTAGGGTGCGCTTCGTCTGGCGGCAACTACATTTCTTGGGAATGTCTGGTGTGGTGTGCAGTCGAACGTGACTTCTCGGTGAATACAACGGTAGCCGGTCAGAAACGACAGTTATAGAAAGTTAGTTCCATGAAGAGAAGAAATTTGCTGTGCAACAACACAAACGGGACAGAACAAACCTCCATCCCCACGTATCCCACCCACAGGGCAATGTGTTATTTCTTAACCTTGATGTTTCCATATATAACTGTTTTATACTACTAAACAGGGCCTGAAATCTGTGAGATACACATCCCAGATGACCAGTTTCGTGCCGGAAGGATAAAGCAGCCAGGGAGGTCATGTGTATGAATATTCTGCAGGCAGGGTGGTTGAAGAAGATTGCCACCAGAACCACAATTTCCCAATCTGGTTGTGCCTGATTAAGATAAGCTACCTTCATCTTCAGGCTCATGCTGAATCTGTTCATTTAGGTGGGGGAACTAACTAAAAAAAAAAAAAAAACCCGTCTACCTAGGTAACAACAGAAAACCAGGAAGCGAATAACATTTCAAGTCCTTGACATGCATATCGCCATATTAGAAAAGTATTATTGTGAATTTGGGTTATTTCAAAACCTCTCGAGTTTAATATCTTTGGATCTCCACAACAACCAACTGGAAATGAAGACTGGAGTTTATCCCGACGACGTGTTCGAGTCGCTGAAATCGCTTCAAAATCTCAACATCAGCAGTAATAGTCCTAACCTGACCAAGACAGGACTGGCGTATCCAGATGTTGCCTTGTCTCGGCTGACGAGCCTTCTGGAGCTACACATGGATGGTCTCGATGTGGATATCTCTGGACCATTAGGACCCGGCTTTCAGAAACTGAGAAGACTAACAAACTTGACTCTTGCTGGGTACACTACTGGAAACTGTAGCATGAGGGGCCTCAGAAATGACACTTTTGAGAATGTGAAATACCTGGAACATCTGAGCATCGCCGACTGCTTGATTCATGGTAACCAGATAGACCGTGAAGCATTCTCGAAACTGACCAGCCTTCGCTGGCTCGACCTATCCCACAATGAAGACATTGATATCAACAACCTTAATCTCATTTATTATGGACTTAGAAACGCCAGAAATCTGTCCCATCTGCACATGCACCTTGTCAGCACCAGATACTCTCTTAGTGTGTGCCTGGACAGTAAATACATGGAGAACTTTCCCCCTAACTTGGTTTACCTCGACGCCCGAGAAAATAATCTGGAAGCAATTGACAGGTATGTCCTCGACAAGCTGGCTTCTGTAGAAGAGTTAAACTTGAGCGGCAACAGATTCGTTTTTGGCGCTTATCTTTCATACTTACCAAAACTAAAGAGGCTCAGATCTCTAAAGTTAAGCGGCGAACAGTCGTTGTACAATTTACCTCGTTTTTATCCCTACTACTTGAAACAAGAAAGAAGGGATGATCATCCGGTGTCAAACTGTTCGCTATACACCAAAGATAAGTTCGAATTTGTCCTGAAACTACCTCCACGTTTAGAGTACCTAGAGATGAATAACGCGGGCTTGAAATATATATTGTCTACACTTAACGTCTCTGAAGAGAACACTTTGAAAAACCTGTCTTTATCGGGCAATCAGTTCCCATACCTGGATGGCCCTATTTACGGCCTCCACTCTTTGAAATATCTGGACTTATCTTTCAGTTTTGTCAGCCAAATCTCGGAGAAGTTTTTTCAAAACCTGACCACTCTGGAAGTCCTTATGTTGCATTCCAACCTGCTAGGATCGATATTTGCCCAGAAACGGACAGTTAGAGTGTTCTCATATTTAACTAACTTAAAAATTTTGGATTTGTCTTTCAACGCCATAGAAGCCATCAGGCCTGACGCGTTTTTAGAGCTCAGAAATCTAACAACTCTGCTCTTGGCTAGAAACCCGCTGACTGCTTTTGAGGTTCAGATCTCGCACATGAACAACCTAAAGATGCTCAACTTGTCCTCAACCCACATCTCATCTCTGCCGGTGACGACTCAACAACACATCACATACTTGATAGACAAGGGTGTCAATGTAACTGTTGATCTCAGCTACGTTCAAATATACTGTGACTGCATCAATCTCCGTTTCCTGATCTGGATGACTTCCTGTGGCGCCTTTCGAATTGAACCAAGGAAGTACTTCTGCTCGTTCAGAGATCTGACCGGCCAGATCATCATCGACGGCTACACTGGCACAATCTCCATGCTCAACAAACAGTGCATCTCTGTAGCTCTGCTAATTCTCATCTCCGGATGCTGCTGTGTCTTGATGGTTGTCTTTGTCATCGGCGGAATTATCTTCAGATTTCGCTGGAACATTCGATACATTTATTACGCTGCGTATTTGAGATACAAAAACACGACTAAGCCAGCAGAGAATCATTTTGAGTTCGATTGCTTTGTTTGTTATGCCGAAGAAGACATGGAGTTTGTAGAGAATATTCTGGATAAGGCTTTAACAGAGCGAGGTCTGAAGACGCTGCTGCATCGCCGTGATTTTACCGCTGGTGAGCTGATCTCCTCAAACATTGTAGAGGCTGTGAGTCGCAGTAGACGTACAGTTGTTGTCCTGACACGGTTCTTGATGGAGAGCCATTGGTGCCGGTACGAGGTAGAAATGGCTAAGATGGAAGGAGTGTACAGCGGCCGGCAGGTGTTGGTGTTCCTCATCATGGAAGAGATTCCTCGACAGAAGCTCGGCAGAGATCTCTTGTACAATATCAAGAACAACACATACCTGGAGTACCCGTCCCTACCACACGACGCAGACCAGATGAAAGTATGGTGGGACAAACTGGTTAATGATATCAGAGAATGAAGTCGATTGACCTCATTCGAACCGGACGATCTTATTAAATGATAGATTTGCCAAAACTTATGGGATTAGGCAACTGCATTATTCCAATAATTGTTAGGGCCACCACAGTTTGTAAGAAGGCCAAGTGTCCCACCCCCCACGAACCATGCAGATTAGTTTTGTAAAAAAAAACTGTATTTGTTTATGCATTGTAAATTATATCAAATACATTATTGCATATCTACTTGTCATTTAACATTTAATAATAATAACAATATTAAGGGACCATTATCCACGCCTTCAGATGTATTGGGCATATAGGGCTGGACCTATATTTTACAGATCAATCTGCACTGAATGTATCATATGGTCAACATCATGCCGGAAATAATAATACTCATAATAATAATTGTGCAACTCTACCTAAAGTGTTACTTTTCTGAACTTCTTCTTCTCTCCCTTTTCGTTAGCTTGAAATAGATAAGCTTTATCTGCAATGTTGTCTCTAGTATGAACTCTGTGTTTTGTAACTCACGCGGCGACTCTGTTTTTTTTTTTTCTGAACTTTTTGTGACCCATTTAATTGTTACATTATACAACTATACATAAATGTTACATTATACAACTATATATAAATGTTACATTATACAACTATACATAAATGTTACATTATACAACTATAGATAATTGTTACATTATACAACTATACATAAATGTTACATTATACATTATATCCAAACAAATGTGAAAAAAATACACAAATGTTACATTTTACAACTAAACATAAATGTTACATTATACAACTATAGATAATTGTTACATTATACAACTATACATAAATGTTACATTATACAACTATACACAAATGTCACATTATACAACTAAACATAAATGTTACATTATACAACTATAGATAATTGTTACATTATACAACTATACATAAATGTTATATTATACAACTATACACAAATGTTACATTATACAACTATACATAAATGTTACATTAAACAACTATACATAAATGTTACATTATACAACTATACATAAATGTTACATTATACAACTATACATAAATGTTACATTATACAATTATACATAAATGTTACTGTCCTGAACTCCTTGCAATCTAAATAATTGTTAAATTATGCAACTTTAACATGAGTGTTACTCTGACCCCTTCTGATCTGTAACATTATTATATTTTCCCCATAAATTCAAAGATTTATAATTCAATGTCACAATTTATTACAATATAATCAGGTAAGGTGAACACGGTTTGATACTGAAAGAGTTAACTTGTGTTTGTGTGTTTTCATGACAACACAACTCAATTTTGAAAATGCACCCAGTGCGACCATGTACGTTGGTTGACATCATACATCCCTACCATCGTTGTTGTGGGACGAGAGAGTTGTTGCTGAGACTGAGAAACTGAACGCATTCCGTTGCCATGGTGTGTTAATTGCTTACACGAGTTTTTGTCTGAGAGACTGAGTATTTACCCTCAAGCCCAAAGTGTTGTCATTTATACTATTTGAGTCCTAAAACGGTTTCCATCGATCATCTGAAATAACATAGCGAGAATAAAAATTCGAGTCGATTTTCCCTACCTCAACCTAGGAAACAAGCAGGGTGTGCACACTGGGAACTTCATTTCTACGTAGTGGCGTGGACTGATGACAATAGGTCATCACTCAGACCGTGTCATAACAACTAAGGTAGGTCAGAGCCGGGCTGGTGATGTTTCCTACACGGATATAGGGCATTTCGTCGTTGCCAGAACCCATCATTAAATCTAGGAGTGGAAAGAAGTGGGGGTGGGTTTGGGGGTCAAGGTAGGTTACAGATTGTACTGGCATAAATAATTTTTGTTTTCAAAAATGTACTAAAACTGTTGCCTAAAGGAAGGAGAGTCACAATATTACGGATCAGATAAATCTACTTCTTGAACCTTTCTCTACCACAAGCCTATAAGAGCTAAAATAAAAAAAATTTTGTTTTAAATGGAAGCCGAAAAACGCACCCACGCTGCTTTAGTAAAAAAAAAAAAATATCAGATATTAGGCGGAGACTAAGACCTACTCTTTCCTAGCCCTGACAGGGGATATTCTACATGAAGTCTAATTAGCAGTAAAAAGTAAAACTAGGCACACAGACTTCAAGTCCTATTCCGAATCAAAACAACTGTAACAATAATCATCACCGTGACCATCTGTTTATTTTCCTGAACACAAAAATAACGGGCTTCACAGAATACAATATATTAACAGTCAACACCGTGCCCAAACAGACCATGTGCTAAGCACCTCGGGTTACAAAGATAAAAGTTCACTTCCAGCCACCTGAAACCAAATATCTTCGAGTATGGTACATACTGATATCTAGATTGAACATAGTCTAACTACTTGAATGAATTTAGATCTAACATCGTCTAGCTATCGTAACGTACCAAAACAGTGAGATAAATAAGCCGATTCATCTCTCTTGACACAGTATCCCCATTCGTGTCGCGATAAGACCATTTGTTGTCACGTGACAAATGGTTGGAGCTACCTCTTACTGATCGCACACCGCCGACATACAAACCAAATGGCCAAGAGAGCGTTCTAGCACCAGACACAATTTTTATATTGTTCTCGAACCTGCCAGAGTTTTGTTTCGTCGTTGCAGCGAACCCAACATTTTTAGAAACAGGCTAAAACTGCCTCGTCAGCCAGTCACAACAATATTCTCAATGCCCTACTGAGAATTGAACACATGACCCACAGTTTGTAGGGTGGGCGTTGTTACCAACTGCCGCTCTGATGTACCACCAAAAATAACCTTCGAAAGTGCCAGTATCCGTCCAGCCAGACATAAGAGGCCCTTATAACACTAAAGGCATAGATGGTCATTCCTGGACCCACAACCGGTGGCTGGCCAGAAATCATCACTCTCTCAGATAACCCCCACAAAACAGCACCGATAGTTCTGGGACACCGTTCAGACATTTTCTTTCACCATCTGGTGTTTTCAAAAGTGAAAATAAAAATAATAAATAAATAGATCAGCCAAGCACCTTTTATATTTTTTGACGTGAGTAATGTATTTCTAAGTTCACGTCCATTTTTCGCATGTGAACGGTTCAACACTCCCACGTGAAAGACAAGTGACTTACTGAAGAAAAGTGTCATTAAACACAAATGGCTAAAGTTGTCAGAGAAAAGCAAATTTATGCCATAGTACATTCTATATAAGGGAACATTTACTGTTATAGAGTTTAGTGTGTGTTAAATCTACAGTGCAACTAGGACAGAGAGAGAGAGACACAGAGACACACGGCTATAGCATTGGCTATCAAAGCGCGCAGAGCTGGAGAAGTGGCTAGAGAAAGAGCAACGTTCAGGCGTGCCGTGTAGAGAGCGATGCTCTGTTGATTCACTGATTGCATGACAGACTGACTATTTCAGCCATTAATATCTTTCTTCCCAACACATGACCATTTAACAGGTCTTCTCTTGCCATAGTTGCCTCTACTAGTGAGTTTCTCATAACTGCGTATAATAGTCAATATCTCATAGTGGGTACAAAAGTCAATTTCTCATAGTTGCGTATAATAGCGAATTTATTTTTGTTGTGTATAATAGCGAAATTGTTATATGTGCGTAAAATGGTACATTTCTCATAGTTGTTTATAATAGTCAATTTCTCACAGCTGCCTATAATAGTTAGTTTCTCATAGTTGCATGTACTGATCAATTTCATGAGCCCTGTTCCGGCCATTATTGTTGGTGACTCTGACTGCCCTAGTATTCGCGTAATTTCTCCCAAACCACACATACATTGACCCCAAGCCCTTAATGAGTTTCTCCTTTAGATTTCAACACCTACTCTCATATGTCAAAACAGATACTACATACTATTTTAGTACCTATCTTTGTGACATCCAGGGAAAGTGATTTATTACACAAAATAATTTCCAACTTCTGAAATGTAAACTGGCCTATCACGCTCTGAATCTGTATCACCTATCGTCCATCCCAAGCTGTCACTGTTTGCAAATATGTGCACACACTGACTCTCTCTCTCTCTCTCTCTCTCTCTCTCTCTCTCTCTCTCTCTCTCTCTCTCTCTCTCTATATATATATATATATATATATATATATATATATATACCCCCCCCCCTCTCTCTCTCTCTCTCTCTCTCTCTCTCTCGCTCTTGTAAAAAGACTTTAAATTTGTTTAATGTGAAGGAATCGTGGGTGTCAGCTCAGGAATTCTACATGAAATCGTGGGTGTCAGCTCAGGAGTTCTACATGAAATCGTGGGTGTCAGCGCAGGAATTCTACATGAAATCGTGGGTGTCAGCTCAGGAATTCTACATGAAATCGTGGGTGTCAGCTAAGGAATTCTACATGAAATCGTGGGTGTCAGTGCAGGAATTCTACACGAAATCGCAGGTGTCAGCTGAGGAATTCTACATGGAATCGTGGGTGTCAGCTCAGGAATTCTACACGGAATCGTGGGTGTCAGCTCAGGAATTCTACATGGAATCGTGGGTGTCAGCTCAGAAATTCTACATGAAATCGTTAGTGCATAATTCAAATGGCACCGCAGCTCACAGTGTCGCACCACGCACTCACTCAGCGGTAGTGAACTATATCTTTTTCAGTTCACTTATTGGGTAAAATACAACAGCTAACAATGGCTACAAGCAAATAACTTACTAAGACTAAAACGTTGTTGCACAGCTTACCCGTCGTATGGCCCCTGAATTCGAAAATTCAAGAGATCGTCAACTCCCTAAGGGGAATGGGAGATTAGTGGTGAAGGCGATGTCCCAGCAGAGGGTGTTTATTCTTCTTAAAGTCCATGCCAGTGCGTTGGTGGTCTGTCTATCCGTGACTTTGTCTCTCGTTTACTTTATAGTCAACTCTTCACACAGAGGGTCTTTCATGTCATGACTGTCCAGCATTGTCTCTCTTGGCCTCCCTCTGTCTCTCGTCCCCTCCAGCTATCATAGTCACGATGTACACCAGTGTTATCCTTCTCATTTCATGATCAAACAATCTTCTCTGTATGATGGGACAATAAGTGCTCTTCGTGTTCTCTTTCTTACTCTTTTTATCTGTCCAGGGTATTCTCTTCCTTCGTCTACAAAACCATATCTCCGCAGCTTCCAAATAATGTCTTACTAGCCTACCAACTGGCCATGATTCACTTCTGTACGTCAGGATAGGATTTATATATCTTATAAGAATTATTTTTCCTGAGTCAGTTAACAAAGAAAGATTTCCTAAAATATTTTTCAGTTTGTTCAATGCTGCCTTTGCTTGGGGAATTCTACATTTAACTTCTTTAATTCATCTTTCCTCTGATGATGTCAGGGTACACAAGTACTTGGTTATTTTAAAGGCCAAAATGAGCGAGTCTACGCAAATGTGGAACAATTCTTTGCGAAGTCGTGCAGGCTGCAGTTGTAACGACAAACAGGACAGCAGTGGTACTGGTGGGGCGAGTGAAAAAAGGAGGGGGTGTGTGTGGGCGTACGGAAAGGGGGGGGGGGATTTTTGACCTCGAGGGACTCCTGCAACTGTGAAAAAAAAATTGTTCCTGTAATGATAGGATTTCCGAAAAGGTTCCCCCATATGACGTAATAGGGTCAAGTGAGTAGAACCCGAACGGGAAACGACCACCAATTCCGTATTTAACTGAACTGTTGAAATGTGACAACCCGTGAAAACGGGAGGAAGGGTGGAAGGTGAGAGAGGAGGTCGAGTCAGTTGGTGTTTGGACAGCAGTGTGAGAGGTCGATTGCAGAAAATAATGACTGTCATGAATAGAAGTTGCTGACTAAAGATGAAAGTTCCTTAGGCTCTGAGAATCATGGTGGTGTCGGTGTGAATCTGAGGAACGTCGAACGACTGTTAGATTTTGTGGCACTGGATTGGAAACGCAGGCACGAGTGAGATGTATGGACAAAATGGTTATTTCAGCTAGATCTGAGTTGTGATGTTTCTACAGCAGTATTATTGACTGGGCCCTTGTAATATAAATGAAAACACCAAACAGTGACTGGACAGTGCGGTTGTTAGATCGGTAATAAATAGATAATTACTTGCCGATCCACTTTGCATAAGGGTGAGAGATGGACAGTCAGAGCCTGGACGTTTGTTTAGCTGGGCGGTCGACAAAAACTTAGGCTTGTGAGTGGAAGGTTGACGATAGTTCACCTGGTTAAGCTTTGCTAGAAGAGATATTTCTTCAGGACGTTAAGAGACTGGAGAAACAGTCGATATAGTTAACAAACTGCTCGTAATGAACCAACAGTCTAGCAATATATATTGAAGGTATGAATCATCGTTGCATTAGGAAACGTATCGTCACATATGAAAAGCCATCAATAATATACTGAAGGGTTCCTACTTTTGTTTAAATGAAGTATATTCGTTCTGCTTAAAGTGGCATTATTTTGTTTAATAAACAAACTTGTTATCAGTCGATTTGTTGGATCACTGGCCGTGTTGTCAAACACAGCCAAGAAACGTACAGACATTATTGTATATACTATGTTCCGTTTAGGCACATCTGAATAAGCTTTGGAGATGTGTGGAAGAGACAACTGTGCCACACAATGAGGGATACAGGGTTGAGAGATACCAGACTGCGGGATAACATACTGAATGATACCAGATACAAGATTGTGTGATAACAGATTGACGAATATCAGACTGAGGGATACAAGACTGAGGGATACAAGACTGAGGGATACAATACTGAGGGATACAAGACTGAGGGATACAAGACTGACGGATACAATACTGAGGGATACAGTACTGAGGGATACAAGACTGAGGGATACAAGACTGAGCGATACAAGACTTAGGGATACAAGACTGAGGGATACAATACTAAGGGATACAAGACTGAGGGATACAAGACTGAGGGATACAATACTGAGGGATACAAGACTGAGGGATACAGTACTGAGGGATACAGTACTGAGGGATACAAGACTGAGGGATACAATACTGAGGGATACAATACTGAGGGATACAAGACTGCGGGATACAAGACTGAGGGATACGATACTGAGGGATACAAGACTGAGGGATACAAGACTAAGGGATACAATACTGAGGGATACAATACTGAGGGATACAAGACTGAGGGATACAATACTGAGGGATACAATACTGAGGGATACAAGACTGAGGGATACAAGACTGAGGGATACAAGACTGAGGAATACAAGACTGAGGGATACAAGACTGAGAATACAAGACTGAGGGATACAATACTGAGGGATACAATACTGAGGGATACAAGACTGACGGATACAATACTGAGGGATACCAAACTGAGGGATACAATACTGAGGGATACAATACTGAGGGATACAAGACTGAGGGATACAAGAATGAGGGATACAAGACTGAGAGATACAAGACTGAGGGATACAAGACTGAGGGATACAAGACTGAGGGATACCAAATTGAGGGATACAACACTGAGGGATACCAAATTGAGGGATACAAGACTGAGGGATACCAAATTGAGGGATACAAGACTGAGGGATACAAGACTGAGGGATACAAGACTGAGGGATACAAGACTGAGGGATACAATACTGAGGCATACAAGACTGAGGGATACAAGACTGAGGAATACAATACTGAGGGATACAAGACTGAGGGATACAAGACTGAGGGATACAAGACTGAGGGATACAATACTGAGGGATACAAGACTGAGGGATACAATACTGAGGGATACAATACTGAGGGATACAAGACTGACGGATACAATACTGAGGGATACCAAATTGAGGGATACAATACTGAGGGATACAATACTGAGGGATACAAGACTGAGGGATACAAGACTGAGAGATACAAGACTGAGGGATACATGACTGAGGGATACAATACTGAGGGATACCAAATTGAGGGATACAACACTGAGGGATACCAAATTGAGGGATACAAGACTGAGGGATACCAAATTGAGGGATACAAGACTGAGTGATACCAAATTGAGGGATACAAGACTGAGGGATACAAGACTGAGGGATACAAGACTGAGGGATACAATACTGAGGCATACAAGACTGAGGGATACAAGACTGAGGGATACAAGACTGAGAGATACATGACCGAGGGATACAAGACTGAGGGATACAATACTGAGGGATACAATACTGAAGGATACAAGACTGAGGGATACAATACTGAGGTATACAAGACTGAGGGATACAAGACTGAGGGTTACAATACTGAGGGATACAAGACTGAGGGATACAATACTGAGGGATACAATACTGAGGGATACAATACTGAGGGATACAAGACTGAGGGATACAATACTGAGGGATACAAGACTGATGGATACAAGACTGAGGGATACAAGACTGAGGGATACAATCCAGAGGGATACAAGACTGAGGGATACCAATTTGAGGGATACAAGACTGAGGGATACAAGACCGAGGGATACAAGACTGAGGGATACAAGACTGAGGGATACCAAATTGAGGGATACAAGACTGAGGGATACAAGACTGAGGGATACAAGACTGAGGGATACAAGACTGGGGGATACAATACTGAGCGATACAAGACTGAGGGATACCAAATTGAGGGATACAAGACTGAGGGGTACCTAATTGAGGGATACAAGACAGAGGGATACCAAATTGAGGGATACAAGGCTGAGGGATACCAAATTGAAGGATACAAGACTGAGGGATACAAGACTGAGGGATACAAGACTGAGGGATACAAGACTGAGGGATACAAGATTGTGTGATACCAAATTGAGGGATACAAGACTGAGGGATACAAGACTGAGGGATACAAGACTGATAGATACAAGATTGTGTGATACCAAATTGAGGGATACAAGACTGAGGGATACAAGACTGAGGGATACAAGACTGAGGGATACAAGATTGTGTGATACCAAATTGAGGGATACAAGACTGAGGGATACAAGACTGAGGGATACAAGACTGAGGGATACAAGACTGAGGGATACAAGATTGTGTGATACCAAATTGAGGCATACCAGATGGAAAAATAACAGATTGAGGGGTATCAAGGGGCAATCATCGATGTCTGCGCTCACATTAGGAGAAGGAAAAATTGAAAGCCTGAGTTAACTGGAATATAAAGATAGATTCTCAGACAGCGATAAAGGAAGACTAGGCGAACAGATTCTTAACGGCTTATCGTCGTATCACAGAAAACTGTCTGCATACGACAGGATCGTTGCTGTTTAGAGTAGCAAGATAAACAGAAACATTTCAGTAAATTGGTCACTTGATGATCTATACACAGACACACGCACACACACGCGCGCGCGGACACACGCACCCACACAAACACACACACCTCAGTTGAAAGATATTGGGGGAAGATTCACGCTATAAAGAAAACATTGTTTGGTACAATGTGCCACATAACAAGTAAAGGAAATCACATTTAACGGGAGTGGTTGACAGAAAAAAAGAGGTCGTCAGCAGTTGAAAGAGATCAACATCGGCAAGATATGGTGAGACTACAGCGAGACATGGTCACTAGATAGATGGACGATAGATCTTTTGTGGATCTATTATCTCACGCCTTGAATCGATGACGAGGATGACATTAATAGTGCGACATGGCTACCACCAGATCAAAACATGCCCACAAACAAGCAGACAGACACTTACAGGGTTTACCGCCAGTTAGGTTGCCACGTTTGGTGTCTGCCTCAAGTCTGCTGGGGGTATATTTAGCGATTGTTTTCCCTGGCATATCACTGAGTTATAACGCTAACGTAAAAATCACTGTCCTGTGCCACTCTGTTTAATGACACTCAACCGGCCCTTGAAAATTCGGACATGACAGCAACTGTGAAATTACAAATATGGTTTGTGAGGCGTCGGGTCTGGTAATTGTGTAGGTAATTATTTGCACGTGGCTGTAAAAAAGTGGCTGCTTTGTAATGGTCAGTGTAAGTACGCTATGAGCCAAGTATTTCAATGTATTTCAATGGATAATACTTTGAATGTAAACATGACTTATTATTGATTTCATATTTATAAACACCCACAAACATGCAAACACACACTTTTTGTAAAAAAAAAGGAAGAGAGAAAGAAAAGCATATATTGAGAAACCCGTCAGGGAGTTAGCAGATTGGTTCCGTGAGCATCTTATGGAAGTTTTCAGTGAGGTTCTTAGACGAGATCCCTTCCATCTGAACAGTTGTGACAACCAAGGCGAAAGTTGTGACTTAGTTACTGCCATAAAATCTTGCTCCGATGATCAAACCAGAGACGGGACGTCTTTGGCAGCCAGAGACCTGGATGTCCTCGGTTATTGTCTCCAAGTGAATTAGGCTCAGATCTGGCACAGGTTGAAATAATCAGCTTACAGTTGCCGGTGTTAGGGAAGTTGTTAGTGAGACCAGTAACAGCTAGTTGCATTGCCCAGGCCCGTACTGACATGGTGGTGGTGCCCTAGATCTGCCCCCCCCCCCCAAGAAGAAGTAAACCCCTCTCTCGTTTCGCCAGTACAATGGACTCTCTTATGGTAGTGGATGACCTATGACCCCAGCCGTTTCCCGCGCTAGGATCAAATGAATCCACGGCAGCAGACGATTGAATGAGCCTGGGACCAGTGGGTAGACATTGATAGGATGACTATAATATCTTAAGCTGAAAACGGGACATCGAACTAATATCTTGAGCTGAAAACGGGACATCGAACTAATTTTTTGAGCTGAAAACGGGACATCGAACTAATATTTTGAGCTGAAAACGGGACATTCGAAACAAGTCAGGCATTGCACATCCCGCTGTTCGTAATTGTGTTTGGCAATTTCCGTAGCTTGTTATTGCTTTTCAAACGGTGAATGTTTTCACCAAAGACTTTATGAGCGGAGAACTAAATACAACACAAACTGTGGCCAGATGAAAGTAATATGAGAAAATATAAATAATAGTTATTGTGCAAAACAAAATAAGTAAGAAGGCATTTGTAAAACACAGAGGAGACGAATGAAATGATTATCTACACAGATATGGTACATAATATAAACAAATGAAGCACAGTTTTGTTGAGTATTATTGATCCCTGCATGACTGGAAAGGGCAACAATGTGAGTGAAACGATTTTCCATCAGAAACTTTGCTCACATTAGGAAAAGGACAAAATGGAACAAGCTGTGACAATTGGGACATGTACAGAGTATGGGGAAACGATCAAGAAAGACAAGACCAGAATATTCCTGGCATCTGTTGCGGAGTAGCGGCTGGTTTGATCATCGGAGCAGGAATCTGATGGAAAATCATTGCTGAGATAGGGGGTGACAAGACACTGGGAAAGTTTTGGAGGTTGCATAGGCAAATGCTCAAGAAAGATCGGCCCAAGGTAGTGGAAACAATTCATAGAGATGACGGTATGCTCTTAACCACAGACAAAGAGAAGGGGGAAGCTTTCCTGAAGAGGTTTATTTCACAGACAGACCACAATGATGGAGATAACAGGGATAAAGTTAGAGTAGATCTGTCAGCTACCTTAAAGAACAAACATTATAAAGACATCATACAGGTGCAAGATGTCGAACATGTTTTGGAAAAGGCGAAAGACACTGCACCCAGGTCTGACGGGGTTAAATATTCCCACATGAAAGACATGAGCGATGCAGACCTGGTGGAGATGACTGCTTGTTTGAATCAGAGCATAAGGACAGCTTCAGTCCCAGAAGAGTGGATGCACAGCTACCTGATTCCACTTCCTAAGCCTGGCAAGGATCATTCAACACTCAGTGGCTTTAGGATTATAACAATACAAAATACCTTTGGTAAAGTGCTGGAGAAGATAGTGGCGAGTAAGCTACAAGAAGTTTTGTAACGGAGAAATCTCCTTTCACGAGGTTTAGGAAGTTACCGGCCAGGGAAGGACACACGGTCAAATGCGGCTACTTTTGCCTTTGTCGCCCTCGAGGGGTTCTAGAACAGACAAGAAACAGCTGCATTTAGAAGATGCTTACAACAGAGTCAAATACAGTACCTTGATGAAGGCGCTTATGGAGAAGGGAGTCGGTCCTTGGTTGGTGAACTGGATAGCAGCTGTTTTGTAGACTCGTCGGGTAGCTCTTCGCCTGGGTTCATGGACCTCTGAATCATGTATTATAGCTCCAGGACTACCACAGGGATCTTCAATTTCACCTGTACTTTTCAACGTTTTTACGAGCAAGATTGCGGACCTTTAAACACCCGGAGTCTGCAGAATATTGACATTTGTAGATAATGTTCTCGTAAATAGGAAGGGAAGTGGTCGTAATCAATTAGCTCAAGAATTGCAGGCGACATTAGATAAGGTGACCGACTGGTGTACAGAGATGAGTGCTATAATTAACCCAGAAAAGGCAACCGTCCTGTGGTGTTCTTTGGATAACAGGATTGTTAAAGCTGATGTTCCAAGCCTCAAAATAAATGGCAGGGATATCAAAAGAGACAGTAGACTGCGGTACCTGGGAATCACCTTTGACAGAAGTTTGTCTTTCAAGGATCACATAGAGGAGATGGTGACAAGGGCTCAAAAAGGTCTTATTGCACTAAAGATTATGGCAGCGAAGGACATGGAGAAGAGAATGCTGTTCACACTTTACCAGCTCTTAATCATCTCAGTGACTGCTGAGCCAGACGTCTTTACTTTCCCAGGACAGCCATCCTGGTACCCATTTTACACTGGGTCGACTTGCCATGATAGTGATTGAATAAAAATTCTAAGGATTGTGTTAAGTATTAAACAATTATTTAATATAACACTTATTGTGTTAACTTGAAAGGGAATGAATAAATATGCTAGTGATGTACAAATATGAAAGCGATTGTATAAATTTATCAATTGAAATGGATTGTAAAAATTATGGGACTGATTGTGTAACAAATCTTGTGATGTTTAAGTTGTTCAGAGCCCTCCATTGTCTCAGTAAAAGCCAGCGTATTTTCCTCATTTCTTGATTCATGGGATTTGTTGTTTGCTTCCTCACAACTTTCCTCATTATGATTCTGTTAAACCATTTAATCCTCTCCGTTTTGTTGTTGTTGACTTTTCCGTAGTTAGTTTGATGTTATGGCTGTTGTTTTAAGTGATTCATACAACCAAAACTCAGCCTTACCTTCAGTAGCCTCTTATGACATTCTTGGTAAATTGCGCTGTTAATATTCTTTGTTACCTCAGAGGGCACCGGTAACAAACGGGCTCTTAATAATCTTTAAAAGAATGGTGCGCTAGGGTGGGACATTTCTGAGATGTCTAGTGATGTCCCCAAAGAGTTATGTTTGCTGTTTCCGGATCTCATTTGTCGTCATCTTGTTTGCGTTCACCAGCTGTAAACTTCAGCTCAAAGTTATGATCGCTGTTTCTGGATCTCATTTGTCGTCATCTTGTTTGCGTTCACCAGCTGTAAACTTCAGCTCAAAGTTATGATTGCTGTTTCCGGATCTCATTTGTCGTCATCTTGTTTGCGTTCACCAGCTGTAAACTTCAGCTCAAAGTTATGATTGCTGTTTCCGGATCTCATTTGTCGTCATCTTGTTTGCGTTCACCAGCTGTAAACTTCAGCTCAAAGTTATGTTTGCTGTCTCCGGATCTCATTTGTCGTCATCTTGTTTGCGTTCACCAGCTGTAAACTTCAGCTCAAAGTTATGTTTGCTGTTTCCGGATCTCATTTGATGTCATTTTGTTTGCGTTCACCAGCTGTAAACTTCAGCTCAAAGTTATGATTGCTGTTTCCGGATCTCATCTTGTTTGCGTTCACCAGCTGTAAACTTCAGCTCAAAGTTTTGTTTGCGGTTTCTGGATCTCATTTGTCGTCATCTTGTTTGCGTTCACAAGCTGTAAACTTCAGCTCAAAGTTATGATTGCTCGTCTATTTAAGTCCAGAAGTGGAAGAACAACTAGAACTTTCACAGCAGGTCAACGATGAGAAGAAACAGCAGGTCAACGATGAGAAGAAACAGCAGGTCAACGATGAGAAGAAACAGCAGGTCAACGATGAGAAGAAGAGGAAACATTAGGCATTGAAAAAATATATACTGGTACAGAACAAGTGAAAGTTCAGACTGATTTCAAAGTATTTACAATTGACATTTATTTAAATTAATTGTAAATAAATTTTGATATCGCAAAACTTGAACTACTGATGCAAAATAATTTAAAACAACCACAGAGATGGTAATATTTACAAGAAAATCATGTGGAATCAACTGAATCAGAACTATGTATATTAAAGTATCAGACGTAATGATTTACAACAAATATTGACAAGTTTTACAGAACGTAAACAATACGTGATACAATGTATTGCCTGGCATATGTCACTGTATCTCTGCAGCTGCAATAAGAAAATAACATCAACATGACCGGAAGCACAGACATTATTCATTTTCTATTGTATATGGCAATATGCCAGGTTTAAAAAACAATAGTGCACCTTTTGTGTCCACGTTGTTTAAATCTATCAGTGGGACTAATACGACTAGGTCATTTATTGACAGGAGAGCCTTCGTCAATCTCATATGAGACAGTCAAGGTTGTAAGGAATTTCAATTTCATGGAAAACGGTTCTTCGCTGAATTGACTGTAGGTTTTGCATGTACCAGCTGGAGCAGAGGGACAACAAAACCGTGGGGGAGCCACCCATCGTTTCATCAACCAGAACATAATAGTGCTTGTTAAGCCTTAAGACACTTACAACATCCTGGGAGGCCATAGAGGCACTTATGTTCATTTCCGATTTGCGATGAAAATCAAATTTAAATGAAAAAATATATATATATATATTCAAATCAACTACTGGAAAGCATTTACAATAAAAAGTTATACAGACAAAAAATGGAAAAGACACAATGCAATATAATTTCAAAACAGTCGTTCTTCTTATCTCTGCTTTTCCATTTATTCCCTAGTGGTGTATAGGTTGTCTACTAATGTTGGTTGCTTGGGTTTTGTGGCTTTTTCTTTCCTTTCTGTCTTGCTTTTTTTTTTTACGAGATGAAGTAGCCGACCCCAAGCTGAACCCAGTTATTCATCGCCTCTTACGACATGCCTGGCAGGATGCAGTGTCAATGTGTTTTAGCTTCCTTCCAATGACCCGGCAACACATGCGTGAATACAAGTGTTGATTAATAGCCATGAGTACCCTTATTGGCTGCAATTGCTGCTTACCCTTTTGGTTACAAAAGAAAAATGAATTCTTTTACTATCTATAGTTACTGTTCACTATCGACCATTTATTACAAATACTCTCCTGGGATTATACCTCGCCGAGCAGGTAAACTTTGTTTAGAGAATTCACACAGAGATTAGAAGGCTTATTTTATGTTTACGCCACTTGTCTAGAAACGATAAGGTGTGAGATGTAACAGTTACTAATACTAATATGCTAGCTGCGCACTCACACTGTCGACAGCCAAGCAAAGAGAAGGAAAATATCAAGTGATATCCCTATCTAGTGTACTCGTTACCTGCAAGCTGTTAATTTCGATTAAACCGTTTACATGTGCGAACTGATCATGCCTTGCAACTGGCGTTGATAAAGTATAACTGAAAACAAATGTTGATACACAATAATCGAAAGCAAATGTTGATATAGAATAATCGAAAACAAATGTTAATACAATATAACTAAATGTGAAAACTATTATTGTCTATTTTTAGGATAGGCATTTACAGACAGAGAAAAACAATGAGAAGTGTCTGCAGATGTCTCACGAGAAAGCATGCCTGTTGGATTTTGTCTGCTGTGAGTTTCACTGGTCTCATCATCACCTACTACATTTTTGTAGCGACGAAGAACCACATGACAGGCTTCCCGGGGAGTTTCACATCACAGTCGCTGTTCACTGGAAATAATTTTACATATTACCCAATCGACGCATCAGTAACTGACGAACTCCCAAACACTAAATTTTCTCACCGTTTAAGATTTATCAAGGAATTGCTATTGAAAAATTCCACGTGTAACGGTAATGATTCGCGAGTGAACATGACCCAGTGTCCTGATTGTTTGAGACCAGGAGTTGGCAAGCTTATGTTGCAAAACATTACAAAAGAAAATTTCGTACTTGGCCAAAACAAAAATTACTTTACAACTGTGCGTGGCGTTGAAGAAAATATCTTCACCGACTACCTGATAACTCCCAGCCTTGATTGCCCGTACCTTCTAGCTGTCCAGCCATCATTGAAAGATCGATCATATGAAAGAGATGTTGTTCGGAGAACTTGGGGCAGTGTTGCTGAAACCCAGGTATGGCCCAATCGGAGAATCAACGCTAAAATGAAGGTTATATTTGTGGTATCAAATATACAAAATGCACATAAGGACACAGAACCTAAGCATACGCCACAGTTCGTGGCGCTACTCTCAGAAGCTCTGATCCATAACGACATTCTCTACATTAACATGGACGACAGTTACCAAAATCTGACGCTAAAACTTTTGTCAGCCTTCAGATGGGTCAAGGACAACTGTCCGTGTGTCAAGTTCGTGTTGAAGGTTGACTTTGACACGTTTGTCAACGTCCCTCTTCTGATAGACACATTGATACATCATGAGGATGATCTAAATTTCGCAGCCCTCGGATGGGTGTACTCGCAATCAAACCCGGTGCAAAGAAGTGGCCGATGGTCGGTTCCAAAATCTGTGTACCCTTTGAATAATTACCCTAAATATGCATCAGGTATTGTGTTCATGAATTTTTTGTTCAAGTTTAGAACAAGATAGGCACATTTGATCCTTCTCATCTTACATACGTGGGCATCAATATTTTATTTTCACGAGATCTGGTCTTTGTGATTGTTACTGTATAATCTTGTCAGTATATTCGCATGTTATTTTTGTCAGGGGTGTTCTATGTTATGTAATCTGTACAATCTTGTCGATATCTAAATATTTGCTAAATGGAAACAATCCCTGGATATTATTATTTAGCCAAGTGGTGTGTGGTGCACGGAACTAAACGTACACAAATGCGAGAAATATCCGGACAACGCCTAGCACCAAAAACAGGATAGCGATTTTAGTGGGTACATCTTCCGTGAAACAGGCACAGAATGCACAAGTGTTTCGGCGTGCCGTTTATTCATTTCGAGCTCTGCATAAAAGGTTGGCACTTTGAGATAATAAGATAATAAGATTCCAGTGTGTAGTAGACAAAGGAATCTGAAGGTTTGACACCGCGTCTAAATGGAAATATCAATGCTAGGAGCAGATCAACAGGACCTGAAGGTTTGATAAAGTAACACTTGACATGTGTCAGTGCTGGGGCAGATCAACAGGAACTAAAGGTTTGATATAGTAACACTAGACAAGTGTCAGTGCTGGGGCAGATCAACAGGAACTAAAGGTTTGATAAAGTAACACTAGACAAGTGTCAGTGCTGGGGCAGATCAACAGGAACTAGAGGTTTGATATAGTAACACTAGACAAGTGTCAGTGCTGGGGCAGATCAACAGGAACTAGAGGTTTGATTTAGTAACACTAGACAAGTGTCAGTGCTGGGGCAGATCAACAGGAACTAAAGGTTTGATATAGTAACACTATACAAGTGTCAGTGCTGGGGCAGATCAACAGGAACTGAAGATTTGATAAAGTAACACTAGACAAGTGTCAGTGCTGGGGCAGATCAACAGGAACTGAAGATTTGATAAAGTAACACTAGACAAGTGTCAGTGCTGGGGCAGATCAACAGGAACTAAAGGTTTGATATAGTAACACTAGACAAGTGTCAGTGCTGGGGCAGATCAACAGGAACTGAAAGTTTGATATAGTAACACTATAAAATCAGTAGTGCTGGGACAGACTAACATAACTGGCCCATATAGCCAGTTCAGCCTCCAAGGAAGTCATAAACAGAAAACACATAGCCACCACACCATCTCCATTTAACCTGTTGTCCCGTGGAGGATATGGATGTTCGTTTTTCTTTTGTTAGATTTGAACGAGCCATGTTCAACCCTTGGCTAGAGAGCTAGCCTTTGCCTAATCAATCATCATCATCAGGTGCCTTGCCGACTGGCGTGGGCGATCATGCCTCTCCATAATCTGCCATCTCCTGCAGCATGTATCAGTTCGTGTGCCGACACACCTCCATGCCCTGCAACAAGACTGTCAAGAATCTTCTCTTGTTGTCTTCCTCTATCCCTTCTTCCACAGATCTTTCCAGTGGTCACAACATGTTCTATTTTCCCTCTTCTCATAACATGGCCGGAAAATGATGACTGTCTCCTTCTGATGTCTGTGATAAGTTCTCTTCGGGCTCCCGCCTCTTACAAAACCTCTTGGTTGCTCTTTTTGGCTGTCCAAGTTATTCTAAGCATTCTTCTAGAAAACCACATCTCTGAGGCCTCCAGAAATTGTTTGGCCTGCCTACCGATTGCCCATGATTCACAGCCATATATTAAAACTGGATATATATAGCAACCAAGAATTCTTTTTCTAACTCTAAATGACAAGGATATATTGCACAAGATGTTTTTCATTTTATAAACTGCAGTTTTTGCCTGTCCAATTCTGTTTATTATTTCAGTTATGCATCTTCCATCTGATGTTATCCATGTACCCAGATACTTAAATTTCTGTACTTGTCTTAAAATAATACCATTGACTTTTATTACACATTTAGGAATAATTTGTTTCTTTGATACCACAATTACTTCTGTCTTCCTATTATTCAAACTGAGGCCCATTCTTACACTTTCTAACACCACAATGTCTATCATTTCCTGTAATTCTTTCTGACTTGTTGCTATCAAGACTGTGTCATCAGCATAACGTAAATTGTTTATATTGTGCCCACCAACCACAATTCCTGGCATACCAATTAAAGCTCTCATTATATATTCACTGTATATTGAAAACAAATCAGGTGACAGTACACATCCTTGTCGTACGCCACTCTTTATGCTTTGAAATGTACCTAAACAGTTGTTAATTTTTATAGCTGCTGTTTGCTGCCAATACATATTCTTTATTATTCGTAGATCTTTCCCATCAATGTTTAATTTTTCTAACAGTTTGATTACTTCTTCATGCTTCATACAGTGAAATGATTCTGCTCCAGTCAATATTGGTTATAATTATGGCAACAAACTGTGTCTCTATTTCATTGCGTAGTGCTTGGTGCTAGTATTGCATGTCTTCCATGTCTGCCTGACAGGCCATGTCGTGTCCGTCTCATTGTTCAGGTGTGGAGCTGATTAGGTCTTGTGTTCCTTAGTGTGCCAACCGTTGGTGAAGTTCCTGCCATTGACTGGGCTGTCTTGTGAAGTATTCATGGTGATACTGCTATACCTGTTCTTTGTGTTGTTCCAGTAGCTGGAATCGCTGTTGTTCCAGTAGCTGGAATCGCTGTTGTTCCAGTAGATCAATTCGATGTTGTTCCAGTAGCTGGAATCGCTGTTGTTCCAGTAGCTGGAATCGCTGTTGTTCCAGTAGCTGGAATCGCTGTTGTTCCAGTAGCTGGAATCGCTGTTGTTCCAGTAGCTGGAATCGCTGTTGTTCCAGTAGCTGGAATCGCTGTTGTTCCAGTAGCTGGAATCACTGTTGTTCCAGTAGCTGCAATCGCTTTTGTTTCAGTAGCTGGAATCGCTGTTGTTCCAGTAGCTGGAATCACTGTTGTTCCAGTAGCTGCAATCGCTTTTGTTTCAGTAGCTGGAATCGCCGTTGTTCCAGAAGCTGGAATCGCTGTTGTTTCAGTAGCTGGAATCGCCGTTGTTCCAGTAGCTGGAATCGCTGTTGTTCCAGTAGCTGGAATCGCTGTTGTTCCAGTAGCTGGAATCGCTGTTGTTCCGCTATTGGATTTCAAAGAACAACAATGCGAAGAACTGCGATGAGAGCCCAGATGTGTATATAGCTTACCATTCAGTATTCGATTATTATCTAATTCAGACTGCACATTGTTGTGATATATCATAGTATATTCTAATCTTCAAATGGTATTGGTTATCAATGAAGACAAAAGCAATATTAAGGAAGCCAAAGAAGAAGAATAAATCAGTACAGAACTGATGTTGTGAGTCGCTAAACGCTGACAGATTTGCTAAGGATAGGATCAGAGCAGCTATGGGCAGAAGGATTCGATGTGCAGTAAGGATAATCAGTCGACTAACAAACTTTTAAGGAAGAAAAAAAAAAAAAAGAATGGATGTTGAAAACAACAGAGGTAAAGAATAAAATCGCAGCTATATACAAATAGATACCTCGAAAATCTAAAGAAGAGAAACATTCATGTACTTGGGGTACAAACTTCCACTGTCCCTACATAGTCCTTCAAGAAATACAATCAAGATTACAATCTGGACAGAAGATTGACTATCCCTAACAACATCTGCTAAAATCAAAAGCTCTGTCTATTTCATGACACCAAGATCACAATATATGAAACACTGATTAGTCAACAGGTGCTGAATGGCTCTGAAATCTGGCGCTGTACTCAAAGATGAACTTTGTTACACACTTTTGAGAAGCTTCTTACGGCGAAATTTTGAACCCACAAAAAATTAAACGGCAAGATATTGTAATCGCACTATAGCAGTCCACTGCCTTCAGTTATGTGCACTCTCTGGATATTTTAGATGTAATCCACAGTTCTGTGCACTCTCTGGATATTTTAGATGTAATACACAGTTATGTGCACTTTCTGGATCTTATGGATGTAATACACAGTTCTATGCACTCTCTGGATATTATATATGTAATCCACAGTTCTGTGCACTCTCTGGATATTATGGATGTAATCCATAGTTATGTGCACTCTCTGGATATTATGGATGTAATCCACAGTTCTGTGCACTCTCTGGATATTATGGATGTAATCCACAGTTCCGTGCACTCTCTTGATATTATGGAAGTAATCCACAGTTATGTGCACTCTCTAGATTTTATGGATGTAATCCACAGTTCTGTGCACTCTCTGGATATTGTGGATGTAATCCAATCCAGCACTTGTGGTCTTTCTCGTCAACATTCATCCTAGGGTTTCTCTTGGACGGCCAGGTTTCCTTACTCTATTTCCTATTTCGCTGTCTGTTTGTTAATTATCTGTCCGTGCTCTTTAGGAGGAGACGAATATATTGCCATGACCTTCAGTGTCCTGTGTATTGTCCCTTTCTCTGGCAGTTTTTCCCTTGCTGAGATGGTTATTTCGTTTCTCCAGTTCGGTGGAATCTGTTACCTTGTTTTATCCGATTTCTGCACACATTAAAAAAAAAAAAAAAACCACTATTGTAAATTTGTCCCATATTTAAATATTTAGCTCAACAATGACCAACAACGGCGACTGCATCTAAGAGGTCAGAAAAAAGACTGAACGACATGGATGACCTATGGTATAGCCACTGCAAGCAAGTTAAAGTTTATGCATCTTCCCCGTGGCTACTTTTGGATGTAAGTCATGGACTCCCACTTAGTCTCTGAAAGAGAAAATCTGAGCTTTTGAACTGAAATGCTACAGAACAATATTTGAATACCATTAGATCAAGAAGAGGCAAACGTCAACAAACTGCATGTCTTAAACATCAAGGAGAATTGGCTCGTACACAGCATTCTTTTTCCTGAAGCTAAAGTATTTTGGACATGTCAAGTGTTGTGATCGTCTCAAGAGAAGGGTAATGGAAGGCGCAGTTTCCCGAAAACGAGGCAGGCATCAATCACCGCGAAGGTGACACAGAGCACTGAAGATGCAATGGCCATGCAAGCATACCAGGCTGGAGAATTGGAGAGAGAAACACTGTCAGGTGTGCCATGAAGAGAGCGACGTTCTTAATAGACATGCTGACTGACTGATTCTTTGATTGCGAATTTATTTACTTATATTTCAGGTAATGAATTTTAAACATAAACATGTCTCTCATGATATCTGCAGGGTGTGGCTACGTGCTGTCAGCGAAAGTCCTCTGCCAGATTGTTGAAACTGCGCCCCACTTTCGATCAGTCACAATCGAAGATGCCTTCATAACGGGTGTCCTCCGGATTCTGGTCGGCTTTCACTTGTTCTCCCTACCCACGGCCTTCACACATTACAACGACAAGAAGTGGCACCCCTGCGATGTGTTCTTCGACAGGAAGGTCTTGGCCATGAGTGGACAGGGCAGGAACCACCAGCTTGTCTGGCAGACGTTTCACAAGAGCACCTGTAGCTAGCACCCATCATCATCATCATCCTTTAGGTCACTATAGTTACGACAGGGGCACCGCAGTCAACGGGCAGGGGTCTTGATCACGTGACTACAGTTAGGGCAATGTTTATAGGTAGCAATATAAGTAATATGATTCACGATCCCCGCGTGTGGGTTCGGGCGCTTCACTGTGGTGGGGTGGAGGATGAGGGGGTAGGGAAGAACAGACCCAGTGTAAACTAACGCTAGTTGGGAGTTGTTGTCTTCGACGTCAGAGTGCTTCTACATGCGAGGCGAGAAACCAACAGTCATCATACATATTAGTCGCATCTGTAAAATAGACGTGTATGCAAAATTCAGAATTTAGAGCAAGACCAATGTCCAGAAGTGGACAAACAACCAGAACTTTCCGGCAGAGTTTATGGTCAGTGAACGCGACGAAAAATAAGAAGGGATATTTTAGTAAAGATAATATTTAAATATAGCATAATAATAATAATAATAATAATAATAATAATAAAAATAATAATTAAAGAAGAACAGCAGCAACAACAGCGGGAAAAAAGAGAACACGAAGAACAAATACCAGCTACAGGAATTGATGTTTCTGCTAGGTGTGGTTACATAACATGTTGTGTAACCAATGATTGGCGACAGGAGCTGTCTCTGTAGATACAGTGTCTTTACAAATACTTACCGGTGTATTTTGATAATTTCTGGGTAATTACTTATCCCGGCAATATGATTCTTGTGCATGACCTCCCATATTTCTCTCGACATTACTATTTTATACATAAAGGACATTTAGACTGTCCGTTTGTACCTAAACAGACATTACATTTGTTATTTTCATCACCTGCATATTTATAGCTAGGTACTAAACAAATGTTACAGTACCGACATCAGTTGTTATTTTCATCACTTGCATATTTATAGCTAGGTACTAAACAAATGTTACAGTACCGACATCAGTTGTTATTTTCATCACCTGCATATTTATAGCTAGGTACTAAACAAATGTTACAGTACCGACATCAGTTGTTATTTTCATCACCTGCATATTTATAGCTAGGTACTAAACAAATGTTACAGTACCGACATCAGTTGTTATTTTCATCACCTGCATATTTATAGCTAGGTACTAAACAAATGTTACAGTACCGACATCAGTTGTTATTTTCATCACCTGCATATTTATAGCTAGGTACTAAACAAATGTTACAGTACCGACATCAGTTGTTATTTTCATCACCTGCATATTTATAGCTAGGTACTAAACAAATGTTACAGTACCGACATCAGTTGTTATTTTCATCACCTGCATATTTATAGCTAGGTACTAAACAAATGTTACAGTACCGACATCAGTTGTTATTTTCATCACTTGCATATTTATAGCTAGGTACTAAACAAATGTTACAGTACCGACATCAGTTGTTATTTTCATCACCTGCATATTTATAGCTAGGTACTAAACAAATGTTACAGTACCGACATCAGTTGTTATTTTCATCACCTGCATATTTATAGCTAGGTACTAAACAAATGTTACAGTACCGACATCAGTTGTTATTTTCATCACTTGCATATTTATAGCTAGGTACTAAACAAATGTTACAGTACCGACATCAGTTGTTATTTTCATCACCTGCATATTTATAGCTAGGTACTAAACAAATGTTACAGTACCGACATCAGTTGTTATTTTCATCACCTGCATATTTATAGCTAGGTACTAAACAAATGTTACAGTACCGACATCAGTTGTTATTTTCATCACCTGCATATTTATAGCTAGGTACTAAACAAATGTTACAGTACCGACATCAGTTGTTATTTTCATCACCTGCATATTTATAGCTAGGTACTAAACAAATGTTACAGTACCGACATCAGTTGTTATTTTCATCACCTGCATATTTATAGCTAGGTACTAAACAAATGTTACAGTACCGACATCAGTTGTTATTTTCATCACCTGCATATTTATAGCTAGGTACTAAACAAATGTTACAGTACCGACATCAGTTGTTATTTTCATCACCTGCATATTTATAGCTAGGTACTAAACAAATGTTACAGTACCGACATCAGTTGTTATTTTCATCACCTGCATATTTATAGCTAGGTACTAAACAAATGTTACAGTACCGACATCAGCTGTAAGTAGAACACAAGTTAGCGGAAGTGCTGCACGAGATTACCACCAGGCTGTCGGTCAGTGATTTGTCTCAACTTATGGACATTCATGGTTAGCATACGACAGAAGTTACACCTTGGCACCTTTTCACCTCACATGGTAAACCATGTAGCACACTCATTATTTAACGTGTAGTGACACTTTCGGTTCAACAGCTGTGTTCTTATTCATAATTTCCGTTAAAAACACTACAAATGTGTGTGTATGTGTGTGTGTATATGTGTGTGTTTGTGTGTGTGAAAGATCAAATGGTTAAACGTCCACTCTTTGTCGTATATAACATCCAGGAAAGATCTTTGTAGTTTTTTTTTTTTTTAAATACATCTCAAATAAAAAAAACACGCGCAACCTGATTACTTATTATGAGGGCAACAAATTGGACAAAATGTTGAGAGTGAAGAAAATAAAAATATATAATGGCACCTTTTTATGTTTCAATACGGTTGAGAGAGATACATATATATATTGTTTTAAATATTATTATCGGCACGAATTTGAAAACACAAAAGCCGTGGTCCTGTAGACTTTGGTTTGAGTCCTCCTCTGGTAATATAGTTGAATTAACAAATAGCCGTAGCCTGAAGACCAATATATTGTTGTAGGGTGAGTTGGGTGGGTGGCACGGAGATATTTCAACGCTTTAACTTTCCTTTCGCAAACTGTTTCGGACCGGATGCCAAGGTACCGGTAGAGCAAGTGTTTTTGACACATCTGAATTAGACCCTTTCGGGGTTTGGATATGTTTGCGGTAATTATCCTGGAAGAAAATATTTACTGTCAGCAAGTGCTACTGGCACAGGGGTGCTAGTTCTATGAAACTACCCTCCCTAGTCCTCGTTCCAACTTTCTTTTCTTATTATGTCAATAATAATATTGGAACTTATCACGAACATGCCCGCACGGCGAGAGTTCCTTCCTCTCTCATTCATACCGCGGCGGGTTTCACTGACTGTCCTATGTTGTTGGAGTGATATGAGATGGATTCATTCGGCGTTCGATGGCCGTATATAGTGTTTGTGGGAGGTTATTTTGTTCTCTATATTTTTAAGGCGTTACAGGCGCCTGTGTACAAGTGGGAAGTACTGCAGGGGGGAGAACTGCAGGAACAGGCGCCTGTGTACAAGTGGGAAGCACTGCAGGGGGGAGAACTGCAGGAACAGGCGCCTGTGAACAACTGGGAAGTACTGCAGGGGGGAGAACTGCAGGAACAGGCGCCTGTGAACAACTGGGAAGTACTGCAGGGGGGAGAACTGCAGGAACAGGCGCCTGTGAACAACTGGGAAGTCCTGCAGGGGGGAGAACTGCAGGAACAGGCGCCTGTGAACAAGTGGGAAGTCCTGCAGGGGGGAGAACTGCAGGAACAGGCGCCTGTGTACAAGCAAGAAGTACTGCAGGGGGAGCGCCAAAGATGCATCTGTTCCTGACTATCGAAACTAGGATGTTTTTTCTATTTCTACGTTCTTTTGCAGTGGCTCCTCCACCCCCTCCCCCCTCTAAAGCCAGTGACAAGGAACGTAGAAATACAAAAGTGTCAAGTTTTGAAACTCAGAAACCGTCTGGCAAGTATCACACGGTGGAAATCATCAGGCAAGTTAGCTGGGACAACACGAGTGAATTAATCAAATAACAGAAAATGTATTGATCGGCACTCATAGAAAGAAGTAGAAAGATAGAAGAACAGACTAAACAACATAAAAATCGAAAGCTATAGTTACCGTGCCGGGAATTGAACCTGTCACCTCCAGACGGCGTGTGTGTATGTGCGCGTGTGTGTACGTGCGTTTGTGTGTATGTGCGTGTGTATATGTGCGTGTATGTGTGCATGTGTGTGTATGTGCGCGTGTGTGCATTCATGGCGTGTCTTACAGTTTTTTTTTAAAAGGCCTATTATTTCACAATAGGACTGTAGATATTCATCACCACCCACCAAGTGATGATTGCTCGTCCAAACTATATAGGTCCAAACCTTTATACACAGAACACCTGAGCATGTGTACAAGGGACCTTTACTTTATCTGTACAGTACTGTGTGGTCCATCCAGCCACTGGCGCCCTAACTAGCAGTGTTATGTAGTTATGTTGTGGTTTCCTGTGGGTGGTATGAAAGTACACTCTTGTTTGGCAAGTGACGAGTTTGTTGTTGCCTTGCCATGGGAAATCAGAAAGGAGTAGAGACCGTATTCAATGTTGTGTGTGTTAAATCGGATGCAGGCTTGTGAACAACACCGACTTGGTTGGTGAATACTTGGCTTGTATGAGTGCTGTACGAGTTTTGCTAGTGGTTTAAAAATCACTGGACTCCAAACAGACCCATACGTGCTCCAATCTCTCTTCAGTAGCTTCAGATCTCAAAGTATAACCTTGTAACTGTGGTATTTTTCATTTCTAAACGGATGGAAAGAAATGAAATGGATTGGTCATCCTTTGACTGTGGTGTTATCACATAACAGTGTAATTGTAGAGAGGTTTTTGGTGGACAAGAACGTTGTTGTTCTCCATGAACCACCCCTACCTACCATATAGGCCAGATCTCTTACCGGCACCCCCAACTACCATATAGGCCAGATCTCTCACATGCA
The DNA here is from genome assembly GCA_905116865.2 of Candidula unifasciata. Classification (NCBI taxonomy): domain Eukaryota; kingdom Metazoa; phylum Mollusca; class Gastropoda; order Stylommatophora; family Geomitridae; genus Candidula; species Candidula unifasciata. Next base: position 797,821 of record CAJHNH020001835.1, on the reverse strand, counting down.
AACTACTTTCTGTACTGCCAAGAGCATAGTTCCATTAACAGGGTAACATTATCACACATTGGCAGACATTTAGTGTGCAATGATAATGCAGCTTAAGCACTATAAATACTAGAAAAAAACTTGCTTTCCCTGAGGGCTTAAAGACATTTCTGGAAAGTGCAAACACCTGCACTGACCAAAGGAGAAAGTATTTAAAAAAAAAAAAAAAATTTATTATCTCACAAAACATGCTGTCTGCGTTTGACAATTGTGGTCACTAAAGTTTTCGCGCGTCCCCTCTTGTTGTCCTTTCATCCAATGGTGTCTGGATTAGGTTTCGTGAGTGTGCAGATGGCTGATAGGACTTTTTCAGGCCGTGAAAGTTCTTGAGCAGTGTGGAAAGGCAATTGAAGCCGCATCTGTCTGGCGATCTGCTTCAGTATCTTTCGGGTCAAAATGAACGCTAGGCACGGTCACTGTTTTGAGTCATGGCAAATTGTTTGCTTCTGCCAGACGGTGGCCGTTGCATTTTTGCTTCACTTGTAGATTGAAAGGAAGCTATCTTTTTTCCAATAGAGAAATAGAGCGAACAATGAACTAAGAGCAATAACAGGCACGTTACCGGTGAATGTTTTTCTAGAACATCAAAGAGTAAAATGGTTTGGCCATCTGTTCAGAATGGAACAAAGTCAGACAGCAGTTCGAGTGTACTACACAGCATACAAGGCAAGAGGTCAACCAAGAAAGATATGGGTGGATGGAGTAAAAGAGACACTACGTAAATGCGGTATGACATAAACTCAACCTAGGCAACCAGAAAAAGACAGGACACGACATCTAACTCCACTGCGACTCTCTGTGGCATAAGCAATAGAACAAAAGACAAGAAGTGAAGATCAAATGAACTGATAACCAAGAAGAAAATTACCGACTTCATTTTTGTTGACTTTATTCATGATGGAGACTGGAACACATGACTTTAGGTCCGCTGCCTCAGCTAATTATTTTATTGAACAGCCTCCAAATACAAGGAGCGCATAATGCAAAGATAAACAAATTATTCAAAGAAAGCTTAGGCTTGATTCGGGGCCCCATAAAAACATGATAGGACTAACAAAATCACATTACCAACTTAGGACTAACAACCGCACAATGGCGCCCTAAGACTAACAATCGCACACCAAAGACCTCAGGCTTACAATCAAACACCAACAATTGCAGACACACAAGCACATACAAAACTATCTGACATCAGCGACCCCAGACCTACAACTACACACTAAAAATCTCACATCAACGACCCCAGACCTACAACTACACACTAAAAATCTCATATCAACGACCCTAGCCTTACAACTACACACTAAAAATCTTACTCCAACGACACTAGACTTTCAACTACACACTAAAAATTTCGCACCAACGACCTCAGACTCACAAATGCGCATTAAAAATCTCATAACAACGACCCCAGACTATCAACCGCCCACTTATACTCTTAGTCTAACGACATCGGACTTACAACCATACAACGATTCCCTTAGACATCTTAAACCAACTATCCAAGTCCACACATTGATATCCTTAGAATTGGACTAAAAATCTGATTCCAGTGACCCCCCACATTACAAGCACACACACTGATACCCTTATAATTAAGATAATAAGCACACACAAATGATCCTAGACTTACAACCAAAAACACAAATTGTTATTGCCTTGACCTGGCAAGCGCAGACACTTTGATTTTTGACAGAAGTTGCTCTGTGTTTACTGTACAGCCAGTATACTTAGCGCACAATGAATACGTTTCAATGTAGTTATTATTGCAGCGAATGTGCCCCCCCCCCTCCCCCCCCCCTTTTTTTTAAGACTGAGCCGATGCATTAGGACATGTTTGTCAAAGGACAACAGAAAAGAATAAAAGGAAAAGACTTGGGACACTTTCGCTGTGCAATAAGACAGTGCGAAGTACAGGCGTCTCTACATACATCACGGTTGCTTAACTTCTTCAGCAACTTTTTCAACACATCAGTCGATGTTGAAATTTTCAAGGGGTTTTATTCTGGCGATACGGAGGACTGGCACCCATTTTAAGGAGTTGTTGTTTTGTATGCGCAGCGCTACTTCATATATATTTTATAGTGAGTACGGGTGTCTTACTTTATACATTTGGTGGTGAGTACGGCAGCCTTAATTTATATACTGTTTAAAAAAAATGCATAGTTACTGAAAGGAACAAACATACTCGCAATTTTGATATTCTGAATCATTGTAAAGCAGTAAGAGATATTACTCAAATTTCACACAAGAATACCTTAGGGTTCCACAAATTATTTGATACCTTTATTTTGCATCTGGGTGACTACAGTTTTGAAGCGTAGGTCTTTCCCAGTTTGTATGGTGTTATGGCCTCCTCTTGCGTGGATCAGTGACTGGCATCTTCTATTCATGGATGCGATCAGATGTCTGATGTGGGCCATCCTTCCTGGAGTGCCTGAAACAGATCATGACAATTGGCTGAAGTAACGTTTCGGCGACAAAAATGTCTTTGCGGCTCATCCCCCAGGTGCTCAATCGGACTCATGTCTGCAGACAGGGATGGCCAGGAAAGGGTTTGAATGTTATTGGCAGCCAGGAACTGAGTGGTCAGCTGTGCAGAATGGGATCTGGCGTTTTCCTGTAAAAAAACATACCTGTTGGCATCCCAAAATGGAAGGATAAGTGGTCAAAGAATTTCATGGACGTATCGTTGCGCATTCAAGATTTCCTTCAATGTGCACCAATTGACTCATTTCGTTGTATACCTTTGGTGGTGAGTACGGGAGCTTTACTTCATACATACATTTTGTAGTGATTACGGCAGCCTTGATTTATACATTTGGTGGTGAGTACAGCAGCCTTACTTTATACATTTGGTGGTGAGTACAGCAGCCTTACTTTATACATTTGGTGGTGAGTACAGCAGCCTTACTTTATACATTTGGTGGTGAGTAGGAAAACTTTAATTCATACATTTGGTGGTGAGTATGGGTGCCTTAATTTATACATTTGATGGTGAGTACTGGAGATTACCTCTATACATTTGATGGTGAGTACGGTAGCTTAACTTTATACATTTGATGGTGAGTACGGTAACCTTACTTTATACATTTGATGGTGAGTACGGTAGCCTTACTTTATACATTTGATGGTCAGCACAGTAGCCTTACTTTATACATTTGATGGTCAGTGCAGTAGCCTTACTTTATACATTTGATGGTGAGTACGGTAGCCTTACTTTATACATTTGATGGTGAGTACGGTAGCCTTACTTTATACATTTGATGGTCAGTACAGTAGCCTTACTTTATACATTTGATGGTGAGTACGGTAGGCTTACTTTATACATTTGATGGTCAGTACAGTAGCCTTACTTTATACATTTGATGGTCAGTACAGTAGCCTTACTTTATACATTTGATGGTGAGTACGGTAGGCTTACTTTATACATTTGATGGTGAGTACGGTAGCCTTACTTTATACATTTGATGGTCAGTACAGTAGCCTTACTTTATACATTTGATGGTGAGTACGGTAGGCTTACTTTATACATTTGATGGTGAGTACGGTAGCCTTACTTTATACATTTGATGGTCAGTACAGTAGCCTTACTTTATACATTTGGTGGTCAGTACAGTAGCCTTACTTTATACATTTGGTGGTGAGTACGGTAGCCTTACTTTATACATTTGATGGTCATTACAGTAGCCTTACTTTATACATTTGATGGTGAGTACAGTAGCCTTACTTTATACATTTGATGGTCAGTACAGTAGCCTTACTTTATACATTTGGTAGTGAATACGGCAGGCTTAATTTATACATTTGAAAGTCAGTACGACAGCCTGACTTTTTCCATTTGTTGGTCATCATTACTCTATACATTTGGTAGTAAGTACGGAAACCCTAATTTAAACATTTTTCAGCGAATGCCAGCTTTTTGGAGAAATAAATAAAAAGCGCTGCCATCATCAGAAATATGCATACATTAATTAATAAGCTTCTGTGAGTTTATAAATATTCAGTCAATTTATAAACTTTCTGCCTATTGTGTGAGTATTCCCATACTGGTTAAAGTACAGTATTAAATGTTTAAGTCCCAGTAATCATATAATTATTGAAATTTTTTTTTTTAACGTTTGTCAGCAAGTGAGATAGGGTACACGTTGAAAACAAGGAGAGCAATATAACAAGAATGTCCTTACACTTGAAACCGCAGGAGCATAAAGAATACACATGGGGAAAATAAAGAACACGTTGAGAAATGGAATACAAAAAGGGAAAATAAAGAATACATGGAGAAAGGGACTAGAGAGGACTGTAAAGAAGATCGGGAGGACACGGATGCAGCTGCATGCGAAAACAAAGGACAAGAGGACTTGGCGTGAGTCTGTTGAGGGCCTATGCTCCTTTGGTGGAATAAAAAGGCGTCAACTTTCTTCTCGTGCTTTGAGTATCCCGTAACTCTCACGTATTTATTGTTTGTCAGCCCAGACTTATAGACGCCTACCTTCGAAAGGATCATGACACATTACCAGAACTTTAATGAACAAGCTGTCATAGAATAATTCAAAATATGAGTAAAAAGGTAAAGGTAAAGTCGGGAGATGTGAACCAGCGTCACTGCACCCGGTTATAAATCATAAGTGCTCTGCCACCAGTACGGACAGCTGATAAGAAACTGTCCGCCTGTGTCGCCGTCCGCACGTAACTCTGTAGCTACAGCGACGTTCCTTCATTTACCCGAGTTTTACTCTGGTACCCTTTTCCTAGAGGTTGGGTGAACCATGGGAACCGCCCGGTTTCGAACCGACCGTGGCTACAGCGAGTCGCAGCTGGATTTAAAAGAGAACCTCTTATCGACTGCGCTAACGGAGTCTTCACACAAATCTTTAAAAGCAAATACGCTTGGACGGTACTTGGTAATACAATGTAATATACAACTGTTTCAACACAGCCACACATGTGACTGTTTTCTTCTCTGGTATATACAAGTGTTTTAACACAGCAACACATATGTGACTGTTTTCTTCTCTGGTGTATACAACTGTTTCAACACAGCAACACATGTGACTGTTTTCTTCTCTGGTATATACAACTGTTTCAACACAGCAACACACATGTGACTGTTTTCTTCTCTAGTATATACACAGAGCGATGAGACGAATCGCTGTCAGATGGAGCACGGGAAAGCAGAAGTTGGTGATTATGTTTGCAGTCAACGTGGTGTGTTTTTTCCTGGCACACTTCACATTATCTAGCCTCCATCTTATAGGACACCGTCGGACTTTTCCCCTCAGATCACAGAGATCTGCACCTTCAGGTTCAACGCCTGACCCAAAGAAGACGCCAGAAGATATGCAACTCACTACTTCTGAAGTCTCCAAACATGTCAACACTACAAAAGCGCGTTTGTTTAAAAATTCAGCGTGCGTCAGCAATCAGTTCTTTAATGACACTACCCGTTGTTCAAGTTGTCTGCGACCAGGAGCTGGTAAGATTGAATTCCTTCGTACCCCAGTAGAACATTTGAACCCAGCCAACTACACTGGTTATTTCAAACCTGCGTCAGGTGTTGTACAAAATCTCATCACCGACTACCTGATAACTCCCAGTCTGGACTGTCCGTACCTCCTAGCTGTCCAAGCTTCCGTGAAGGACCGACCTCATGAGAGAGATCTTGTTCGGAGAACTTGGGGCAGTGTTGCAGAAACCCAAACATGGCCCAATCGAACAATCAACGCTAAAATAAAGATCTTGTTTGTTGTAGCACACATAAATAAAACAGAGCAGGAGAACCAACGGAACCACACACTTCAGTTCGCCGAGCTAGTTTCAGAAGCTCGACTTCACAACGACATTCTCTACATTGACATGATCGACAATTACCAAAATTTGACGCTAAAACTTGTATCAGCCTTTAAATGGGTCAAGGACAACTGCCCGTGTGTCACGTTCGTCCTAAAGGTCGACTTTGACACGTTCGTCAATGTCCCTCTGCTTGTAGACTTCTTGTTACTGCACCAGGACGAGTTCGTGTTCTCTGTACTGGGCGTAGTTTACAAGAATGCTGTCCGAAGATGGGGAAGATGGCGGGTGCCCAAATCTGTGTACCCTATGCAGAACTACCCTTTTTATGCATCAGGTATTACCTTGGTCATATTTCATTGTCTAAAAATACAACAAAGGAAAGTTATCCTGTCTCGACTTCTCCATGTAATGATGTTTATTACATTTTTGCTTAATTGTACCTGTAAATACTTCTAATACGATTCCATGTAAATATCATTCATTTATGACCAGGTTGTATCCTTCCTATAAACTCCAGTCTATTCCGAAGTGATCCCATCCTCACGTGCTCCCTATTTGATCCTAACTGTATGTCCTCACCTAAGTGATCCTATCTATATGTGCTTACCTATATGATCATATCCACATGTCCTCCCTATATGATCCTGCTTAATGTTAGACGTATATGCTTCTGTCTAGATATCGTCACAGATTGCATCTTATCTATGTCTTTTCCCCTTATGACATTTTACTATGTATTCCCACCAATCTTTTATTTTCTTATGCTATGTTATTTTAAATTATAGTATGTTATGCTACAACAGTCGACGTCACAGAATAGTGAGTAGTCTCATGCCTGCTCAGACCTCCACTACAGCAGTCACGTTTTTTCCACTTAATGCTTTTAAAAATATCCCATATTTTGACATCGAACGGCATAAGAGTTCTTATTTAGTTTATGCATCCAGGTCACATAATGGTAGTCTTAGTGATCCGTCAGTATCCATAAGCTAATTCTGTCAATGTTGATATCAGCTCAGCTCATGTTTCCTATCATGCATCACTTAGCAGCTGGTTCGTTGATTCGTCAACATTTGCTCGGCGTGCAAACCTGAGTAGATCCAGGTGAGGGCCTTGAAGTGCGACCTCAAAATTGTCCATGTCCAATCAGAGTGTAAACTAACTGTCGCAATTTTCTCAAGCGTGTTGACGAAGTCTGATATGATGATTGCACGCATGACCGAATTTCTGCATGATGACGGTCACGCTTGAGTGTCTGTCTGGTACGCCCCAGAATCCTATTATTGTGTTTTCACCGTTCTTTGTGTGTGTTTGTGAATGATGACTTGAGCGATGCTTTGGTGTCTATGTCTGTGAGAATCTAGATTCTGCAGTAATCACAGAGTGCGGTGACAACCTGTTTGCCTACAGCTGTGAAAATCTAGCTTCTACAGTAGCCCTAGTGAGAAGACAGCCTATTGTGTCTATATCTGTGAGAACCCATATTTTGCAAGAGCCCCAGTCTTTTCTTCTTCTTCTTTGATCCTTCTGTCAGAAAACTTATATCAGGAGGACGGTAGCTTTTATGAAAGCTATCGTGTGATCCGTATCCTCTCTTGTAATATACAGTTTTGTCTTCATTGTGGTTGGAACAGGCCAGATTGTGTCTCTGTTGTCAGCATAAGTAGACAGTGTTGGAGCACATGCTCAGCATTTTCGGGTGCCACGCTGCAGGGACACGTCTCCGTATTTCCTACACCGAAAAATTTGAACATATGTTGACGAAATCTGTTGTGCCCAGTCCTTAGTCGGAATATAATACACTGTCTCTCTCTAGAGAGGCGATGACAAACCTATATGGCTACAGCTGTGTGAATCTAAATTCTGCAGTAATCCCAGAGTGTGGTGACAACCTTTATGTATACAGCTGTGAGAATATAGGTTCTTCAGTCCCTAAAGAATTTTGTCACAATCAATATATCTCATCATCATCATCAGGTGCCTTGCCGACTGGCGTGGGCGATCATGCCTCTCCATAATCCGCGATCTCCTGCAGCATGTATCAGTTCGTGTGCCGACACACCTCCATGCCATGCAACAATACTGTCAAGCATCTTCTCTCGTTGTCTTCCTCTATCCCTCCTTCCACAGATCTTTCCAGTGGTCACAACATGTTCTATTTTTTCCTCTTCTCATAAACATGGCCGAAAAATGATGACTGTCTCCTTCTGATGTCAGTGATAAGTTGTCTTCGGGCTCCCGCCTCTTTTAAAACCTCTTGATTGCTCTTTTTGGCTGTCCAAGGTATTCTAAGCATTCTTCTGTAAAACCACATCTCTGAGGCCTCCAAAAATTGTTTGGCCTGCCTACCGATTGTCCAGGATTCACATCCATATGTTAAAACTGGATGTATGTAGCAAGCAAGAATTCTTTTTCTAACTCTCAATGACAAGGATGTATTGCACAAAATGTTTTTCATTTTATAAAATGCAGTTTTTGCCTGTCCAATTCTGTTTCTTATTTCAGTTATGCATCTTCCATCTGATGTTATCCATGTGCCCAGATACTTAAATTTCTGTACTTGTCTTAAAATAACACCATTGACTTTTATTACACATTTAGGAATAATTTTTTTCTTTGATATCACCATTACTTCTGTCTTCCCATTATTAAAACTGAGGCCCATTCTTCCACTTTCTAACACCACAATGTCTATCATTTCCTGTAATTCTTTCTGACTTGTTGCTATCAAGACTGTGTCATCAGCATAACGTAAATTGTTTATATTGTGCCCACCAACCACGATTCCGGGCATATCAATTAAAGATCTCATAATATATTCACTGTATATAGAAAACAAATCAGGTGAAAGTACACATCCTTGTCGTACGCCCCTCTTTATGCTTTGAAATGTACCTAAACAGTTGTTAATTCTTATAGCTGCTGTTTGCTGCCAATACATATTCTTTATTATTCTTAGATCTTTCCCATCAATGTTTAATTTTTCTAACAGTTTGATTACTTCTTCATGCTTCACACAGTCAAATGCTTTTGTATAGTCAATGAAGCATAAGTACAAATCAGTCTTTACTTCTATAGCTCTTTCTGACAATGTCCTTGGGATGTATATGGCATTGTTTGTACCTTTTCCTTCTACAAATCCGCATTGTTCATCGCTGATTTCTGGTTTAATTTTGTTTCTTATTCTTCTCATAATTATTCTCAGTAAAATCTTAGTCATGTGACTCATAAGACTTATTGTGCGATGGTCTTCACATTTTAAACTGTCTGGTTTCTTCGGCAGAGCTATAAATATGGATTTTAAAAGGTTATTTGGAATATACCCACTGTTATAAATATCATTTAAAAGTTTAGTTTTTATTTCAATCAATATGTCTACACCTGAAAAATTATAGTTTCTGCAATACCCCTAGAGTTTAGTAACGACCTAAACGTCTACAGCTGTACGAATCTAGACTCTGTAGTACCTCTAGAGTTTGTAACAACATATACGTCTACAACTATGTGAATCTAGTTTCTCAAGTGCCTTGAGAGTGTGGTCACAACCTATATGTATACAGCTGTAACAATGTAGATTTGTCAGTACCTTCAGAGTTTGGTAACGACCTCCATATCTACAGCTGTAGCAATCTTGGTTCAGCAGTACCTCCAGAATGTTGTCGAAACCTACTTGTCTGGGATGATTATTTGAGCAAGTCTAAATCACCTTTCAGCTTGATTAAATCTTTAGCCTTGGCTATCGACAAAAGCATCGTTTTTTAGATGTACATCATTTATGTCGTCGACAGAACGAGAAATCAGGGCTATAACTGAGCTTCTTAGACCCCTCGAGATCTTCCAGAACAAATGTTCGTCGATATGGTGGTGCAGTTGGGGGGGGGGGGGGCAGAAGAGGGGTCAAAGTCTGCAGACCCCTAATGATTGTGGATATCGTGGCAGTCTATTGAGGAATAATGATTGTGGATATCGTGGCAGTCTATTGAGGAATAATGATTGTGGATATCGTGGCAGTCTATTGAGGAATAATGATTGTGGATATCGTGGCAGTCTATTGAGGAATAATGTTTGTGGATATCGAGACACAGTCTATTGAGGAATAACGTTTGTGGATATCGAGGCACAGTCTATTGATGAATAATGTTTGTCGATATCGTGGCACAGTCTATTGAGGAATAATGTTTGTTGATATAGTGGAATAGTCTATTGAGGAATAATGTGTGGTAGACTCGATTGAGGATTAGTGTTTGTCTATACATCGAATTAGAGTTTTGTTAGGAATTATGTTTGTCTGTTTATCGTTAAACAGTCTATTTAGGAATAATGTTTGTCAATATATCGTTGGCACAGTCCATTGAGGAATAATGTGTGTCTGTATATAGTGGTAGAGTCTATTGAGGAATGATGTTTGTGTATATATCGTGGCACAGTCTGTCTGTCTGTCTGTCTGTTTGTCTGTCTGTCTGCCTGCCTGCCTGCCTGTATGTATGTATGTACGTACGTATGTATGTATGTATGTATGTATGTATGTATGTATGTATGTATGTATGTATGTATGTATGTATGTATGTATGTATGTATGTATGTATGTATGTATGTATGTATGTATGTATGTATGTATGTATGTATGTATGTATGTATGTATGTATGTATGTATGTATGTATGTATGTATGTATGTATGTATGTATGTATGTATGTATGTATGTATGTATGTATGTATGTATGTATGTATGTATGTATGTATGTATGTATGTATGTATGTATGTATGTATGTATGTATGTATGTATGTATGTATGTATGTATGTATGTATGTATGTATGTATGTATGTATGTATGTATGTATGTATGTATGTATGTATGTATGTATGTATGTATGTATGTATGTATGTATGTATGTATGTATGTATGTATGTATGTATGTATGTATGTATGTATGTATGTATGTATGTATGTATGTATGTATGTATGTATGTATGTATGTATGTATGTATGTATGTATGTATGTATGTATGTATGTATGTATGTATGTATGTATGTATGTATGTATGTATGTATGTATGTATGTATGTATGTATGTATGTATGTATGTATGTATGTATGTATGTATGTATGTATGTATGTATGTATGTATGTATGTATGTATGTATGTATGTATGTATGTATGTATGTATGTATGTATGTATGTATGTATGTATGTATGTATGTATGTATGTATGTATGTATGTATGTATGTATGTATGTATGTTATGTATGTATGTATGTATGTATGTATGTATGTATGTATGTATGTATGTATGTATGTATGTATGTATGTATGTATGTATGTATGTATGTATGTATGTATGTATGTATGTATGTATGTATGTATGTATGTATGTATGTATGTATGTATGTATGTATGTATGTATGTATGTATGTATGTATGTATGTATGTATGTATGTATGTATGTATGTATGTATGTATGTATGTATGTATGTATGTATGTATGTATGTATGTATGTATGTATGTATGTATGTATGTATGTATGTATGTATGTATGTATGTATGTATGTATGTATGTATGTATGTATGTATGTATGTATGTATGTATGTATGTATGTATGTATGTATGTATGTATGTATGTATGTATGTATGTATGTATGTATGTATGTATGTATGTATGTATGTATGTATGTATGTATGTATGTATGTATGCATGTATGTATGTACTGATGTATGTATTTATTGACTGGTAAAGAAGCATGTATTTGTCTGCAGGATGCGCCTATGTCCTGTCCATGAAAGTCATCTCTCAAGTAGTGGACACTGCGCCCCACTATCGCATTCTTCCTATAGAAGACGCCTTCATCACGGGCATCCTCCGACTGGTCATCGGGTATCAGCTGGTCAACGTTCCCACGGCCTTCACCCACTACACAGACAACAAGTGGCATCATTGTCAGTTGCTCAACGACACCAAGGCTCTAGCTGTCAGTCGCCAGGGCTACAAACACAAACGTGTCTGGAAATCCTTTCTGGAGAGTTCTTGTAGATAAGACAGTATCTTTCATCATCAGAAATATACTATACTTGATTGTCGTCAACCAATAATCCTCAGTATCAACATCACCAACAACATCATTATTATTTCCATTAATCCATTTCACCTATAAATCAGGATTTGGAAAAGTCATTACACAACTGAGACTGTGAGGTATCACCACACAACTGAGGCTGTGAGGTATCACTACACAACTGAGGCTGTGAGGTGTCACCACACAACTGAGGCTGTGAGGTGTCACCACACAACTGAGGCTAACCAAGCTAACCGGAAAGGCTAATCTGGTAAATAAATGCGAGTTTAAGTCGAATTTGTTTTCTGAAAGGCTTGATCATCGCATCTGTGCTGTCGTTTAAGATTTGAGGTTTGAACAACGGATCAACATCATGGCACACGTGTAGTAACCCATACGTGCTCTGTTCTTCTTCTAACTCAAGTCTGAGTCCGAAGAAATTCGGCACAGTGCACAGGCTCTGTAGCACCGGCGAGGATCCTGAAATACTTTGGGTATATTTTTAACTCAAACTTTTGCCCGGGTAGTGCCGTTAGGCTACTCTTTTCGATTTCCAACTGCCAAGGAATTTTTTTACGTGCGCAACAATATACACGGGCGCCTAACCTCACCAAGGGGAAATACTAGTAGTCCACGTCAGCCTTTATCTGTGCTGTAAAAAACCAAACTAAATAAGTGGCTCTGACCGAACCAAAACGAAGAAACCACAACGACAAACATGACTGACTGAGTGACTTTCTACCCCACTAGGACATCACACAAGCGATAAACACCCGATGACACAAAGTGCCACCATGTGGATGAGGATCGCCGTGGAGAGGTCCCAGAAACCGCGTTCAGACAATTGACCATATTTAAAGCCTGTCTGTACTGCGGCCCCTGGCGAAAGCCAGGGTGGGGCTTCAAATAACAAAAAATTGCGTCCTAAAAAGGAAGAAACTGGATATAATAAAGGACAAACATGTTTATGAAGAGTACAATATGTAAACTAGTGTGCATAGTGAAATTGAGAATACAAACTTAAACTATTCTTTTTTTATTGGTATAGAATTGAAATAATGAAGAAATTATGCATATGCATAGTTGTTACATCAGGCAAGACTGCATGACACTAAAGGTTCGTGTGGTCATATTTCAGTTTCGTTTAAATTGTAATCCTATCGCGTCCATATAGCCATGGCTTCCAGGAAGCTAAGGCTGATCCAGCAACCACCCGCTGGTTGATCAAACAGACGAGCAACCACCCGCTGGTTGATCAAACAGACTAGCAACCAACCGCTGGTTGATCAAACAGACGAGCAACCACCCGCTGGATGATCAAACAAACTAGCAACCAACCACTGGTTGATCAAACAGACTAGCAACCAACCGCTGGTTGATCAAACAGACTAGCAACCAACCGCTGGTTGATCAAAGAGACTAGCAACCAACCGCTGGTTGATCAAAGAGACTAGCAACCAACCGCTGGTTGATCAAAGAGACTAGCAACCAACCGCTGGTTGATCAAAGAGACGAGTAATTGTCTTCTTCTCTCTAGGACTCAAAGCTGGCAAATAATCTGAAGTTGAAAGCCATCTATCAGAGGAGAGGCTTGTGCAACTCAAGAGGAGCTGAATTCATAACAAATAAAAGAGTTGTGTGGAGAAGAAGACCGGAAGTGAGTGCAGCCTTTCGCTGGACAGTTTGACATCATGTCATGGGAGACCATCTGTGTCGGAATTAATTGAAAGCACACGAGACAGAAAAATGTGGGCTGCCGTGACTGCCTACGTCATTCGGCATGGACAGTCAGACAAAGAAGACTAGACACGGAAGGTTGTGAGTAGAGATGACCACCAGTGCAAGACGGAATGGTAGAGATGACCACCAGTGCAAGAGGAATGGTAGATCTTCCGTAGTAAAACTGATTGACATTACACGAGACAGAAGATTATGGATAGAAATGACTACAAACGAAAAACGACCAACGCCACACGGCATGTGCTGTAAGAAAAAGAACTTTTCGCAGAAGACTCCAATAAGTTGCGCATTGGGCATGTAGACCTATATAGATCAATCGACACTCGGTGGATGATGTGGTCAACGTCACGGTGGATACTTTTACTTCCCATCTGGTAATCTGGTAATCCTAGTTTCAGCTTCATAGCAAACGGGTCACCCCACATATGCTCCGCTCCTGTGCCAGCGAAAAACAAACGCAGCTAACAGTGTCACACCATGAACTCAACTCAGAAGCTGGGCGACGAAACTACATGACTTTACCTAGTACCCAAAACAAAAACTGGCTCTACTTGGGAGCCTAAAAACCCCAAGCTGTTCAGATTTAAACGCACTACCTTTGAATCTGCATTCGAGCATGTAACCGCGTCACAATGAATGGCGGCTCTCACAGAAAGATGTTATATCCTAATGTCCTTATTTTTTTGTTGACGACAGGCTATCCTATAACTAAGTTTGCCTAGTCCCTGCACTCACGTCCCTAAGTGATTAGAACCCTACACAAGTCTGAAACATGCTCTGACACTCTGACGCACTCCTCTCTTCGCCTAAATGTATCAAGCCTGCAAATATGTCGAATTGTGTCTTCAGCTTGCGCCATCCAAGACTTTCTTCTTTTCAGTCTGTGACCGTTAGCTCTATCCAGGGCTTCATGCAGGAGGTGCCTCTTGTCCGCAGCTACTCTGAGATATGACTTTGCTTGTAGAACTTTGAGCCTATCTGCAATAGGAGGCAATGCAATTATGTATCGCATACATACTACCGGGTTATCTCGTGTACATCCAAGAATTACCAGCATGGCTTCATTCTGTATGCATTTAAGTTTCATCAGCTGACTCTTTGAAATGGTATGCATATCCAACATGGTAAGATGTATTAAATCGTGGATATTGCCATTCCATAACCTATAAGCCTCTTGTTGCATAATTATACTTCGACCAGATTAGAACAAATGTTTACTAGACCGGCATGCCAGCACCTGAAAAGAAAGCCACATCGACTACTCGAAGAACAAAATATTTAAGATAACAAAGGAAGCAGTAATACACAGGGTGTAAAGATTACACAAAACAGCCTTTACTGTGAAATTTGCAGGGAACAAATGTGCACACAAGCCAACAGGAACCAGAAAAGTATTTAGGCCGAGAACAGTTCAGTGTAAACTTATCATCTTGTGTGTGTGTGTGTGTGTGTGTGTGTGTGTGTGTGTTTATGAACGAGAGAGAGAGAGAAAGAGAGAGAGATAGAAAGAGAGAGAAAGAGAGAGAGAGAAAGAGAGAGAGAGAGAGAGAGAGAGAGAGAGAGAGAGAGAGAGAGAGAGAGAGAGAAAGAGCGCGTATGCGTGCATGTATGCGTATGTGTGTTGGAAAAAAAAGTGGGGTGGGGGGAGGGGTATAAACAGTGAGAACTAATGTACGACTGGTTAGTCGACTTTGAAATGTTAACCCCCTCCCTGTTTTCCTCTTCTTCGTTGGTCCTTCAGACAGAAAAAACTTGTACCCGGAGACCAATTGTGACGAAACCTTTGGTGCAGTCAAGTTCTCTCTGTGAGCTTTCAGCTTGGTCTTAATTGAGGCTAGAACAGGCCAGATTGCTTCTCTGTTAACAGAATGAGTTATAAGTTGGGTTATATCTGAGGCACCCCTAACCCGTCCATTTGTGCTCAGATTCCACTTTTTCACTTATACATTAGCATCCCGTATTTAAAAGACCGGGTCTTATGCTGGCTGACAGAACCCCTTGTATGTCCGATGTGTCTCCCATGCTCGACTGTGCCGTTCTCGTTTCTTTAAATGATTCTAGACGATTAGATGAATTGTTAAAAACATATTGATACAACGGTAGACACATGGACAAGAATTTGCAACATTTAAAGGATAGGTATAGACAATGGATGGTAAGCTCATCAAGCCACTCTCTTAACATTTTATAAAGTTTTCCCGAGAGGAAAACTAGAATATAGAAGTATTGTCTATGATACAGCAACGATTACACAACAAGTAAGCTAGATAGTATACAGTGCCATGCACTCTCTTAAATCTGAGACAGAATCAAATAATACACAATTACTGGTCTTGCAGTGGATACCAGCCCACTTTGGTATTCAAGGAAATGAGAGAGCAGATGGGTTGGCAAAAGCTGGGAGTAATCTTCCACAACCTCATCCACCACACAGCTACAAGGAAATCAAAACAGCATTAAAGCAGTCTTTCAAGCGGGAGTGGAGAAAACAGAATAGAGATTACAGACCAGAGAGTGACAGCATTAACAAACTCAACAGGAAAGAACAAACATCAATTTTTAGACTTCGGACTGGACACTGTGGTCTTCCAGCACACCTGTACAGGATAGGCATAAAAGAATCTGCTGCCTGTGATTGTGGAGCAGAAAGACAAACCCCTGAACACATACTGCAGTACTGCCCTTACCTCTCCCAGCAAAGACTGTGGATCTGGCCCAATGGAGCCACATTGCGAGAGAAGCTATGGGGGACCGGTGGCGACCTTAAACGCACAATCCTATTTTTGACCCAGGCGGGACTCAATGTGTAGCATGACTGATGTCGAACGCAGAAGAAGAAGAAGAACTGGCTTTAGACCGCACACAGTCGTGATCATTCAGCATGCGAGGCTTTTAACACTAGCACAAACAAGTTCAGGAGAGTGCCGATAAGAAACATTCTTAGGCCAGCAGCATGATATGCTTCAGTAGAAGTGAATACTACTAAAGAACTAGCAAAGAACATTTGAATTAGGTAAGAGATATAAATCTCTGATACCACCATGGGAATTAAAACCACCATATGTAGACATTAGCCTGGCATAACAGATTTTACAAAACACTGATCCGCTACAAGTAAGGACAATAGGAGAGGAGCAGATTAGAAACATTGAAACTGATAATCTGATAATTTAAACGGATGGATCCAAAAATTAGAAAGGAGAAGTAAGAGCAATTGTTTATATTCCTTACTGGAAAATACAGACATCTTAAAAAATCACAGATCAGACGTCAGTTTTCATAGCCGAACTAGTCGGCATAGTGAAAGCTTTGGGGATAGCTGCAGAAAATCACAAGTGACAATAATGACAGATTCTCTTTCATCAGTACAGTCACTCGGAAACTATACCAGAGAAAGAAGGCCGAAAGGTTGATAGATTAGTTGGTAAACATCTTGGCTGATGTGTTGATCGATAGACTGGATGATCAACCGGGTGGTGTGTTGATTGGTTTGCTGACCGATTGGGTGGTTGGCCAATTGGTTAGTTCGTTGGTTGATAGCGTGGTTGATTGGTTGGTGTATCTGCTGTTAAAATGATTGGCTGATGGTTTGGCTCGTTGCCTGATTAGTTGGTCGATTGATGTCTTGGTTGACTTGTTGGTCTATTGATGTCTTGGTTGACTTGTTGGTCGATTGATGTCTTGGTTGACTTGTTGGTCGATTGATGTTTGATTGACTTGTTGGTCGATTGATGTCTTGGTTGACTTGTTGGTCGATTGATGTCTTGGTTGACGTGTTGGTCAATTGTTGTCTTGGTTGACTTGTTGGTCGATTGATGTCTTGGTTGACTTGTTGATCGATTGATGTCTTGATTGACTTGTTAGTCGATTGATGTCTTGGTTGACTTGTTGGTCGATTGATGTCTTGGTTGACTTGTTGATCGATTGATTTCTTGGTTGACTTGTTAGTCGATTGATGTCTTGGTTGACTTGTTGATCGATTGATGTCTTGGTTGACTTGTTAGTCGATTGATGTCTTGGTTGACTTGTTGGTCGATTGATGTCTTGGTTGACTTGTTGATCGATTGATGTCTTGATTGACTTGTTGGTCGATTGATGTCTTGGTTGACTTGTTGGTCGATTGATGTCTTGGTTGACTTGTTAGTCGATTGATGTCTTGGTTGACTTGTTAGTCGATTGATGTCTTGGTTGACTTGTTAGTCGATTGATGTCTTGGTTGACTTGTTGGTCGATTGATGTCTTGGTTGACTTGTTGGTCGATTGATGTCTTGGTTGACTTGTTAGTCGATTGATGTCTTGGTTGATTGTTGGTCTATTGATGTCTTGGTTGATTGTTGGTCGATTGATGTCTTGGTTGACTTGTTGGTCGATTGATGTCTTGGTTGACTTGTTAGTCGATTGATGTCTTGGTTGACTTGTTGGTCGATTGATGTCTTGGTTGACTTGTTGGTCGATTGACAGGTTGATCAATTTGTTGGTTTGTTGACTGACTCGCTAGTTAATTGATTATGTTATCGCAACGACGTGAGGGCACACTGGGCATTGGCATCAGTGTTGCCACTTTGGATGTTTTACATCCAGATTTAGATGTTTTCCCTGCATTTAGATGGCGTTTTTGACGTTTAGATGGTAGATGTTTTTCTATATGTTTTCCATTTGGAGTTAATTTATCCAATCTAACCTAAGAAACAGGATGAAATTTCACCTCTTAAATGATATCTTGACAATAAAATTTGGCCTGATAAGAGTAGGAAAAGGCTGTTCTACTTATCAGCTCCCTGATTGTGTATTAAAAGAAATTGGAACAGCTAAAGCATACTAGAGTCATTTTGGATCTGAAGCTTCCACTTCATCATCCAAGCTAAGTTTATCCTGTGGATCTTCCAAGGCGGACTTCACTGAAGATAAGAACATGATTCCTAATTGTATATGTCCTATCAATTGCTATGTAATTTGTGACTCTTTCTAATTGGATGTTTTTTCTAGATGTTTTCAGCGCAAATTTTGATATTTTTAGATATTTTTTTTTCCCCTCTTATAGCTATCTGTTCAGGTGGTCTAAACCCTAAAAGTTCTCGCAACTTCAGACACACAAGGTCAGACCTGGAAGATCATAAATGCAATCATAGCTAACAATTTCATAATGAAAATCCAAGACTTACAACTTCAGACTCAAACATAAGACTTACAATCTCAGACTATTCAGACTAACCATCTTGAGCGCAGAACCTCAGAATTACAACCTAAAACGAACAACAACACACAGCCTTAGATTAAACACCACAGTCCAAAAAATATCAATCCGAAATATCGGATTAACAGTCCTAGACTTAAAACCACACACGAACAATCTCAGACTAACAGTCATAGAATTACAGTCTTATTCTAACAACCTCAGACTAACAATCCTAGACGTAAAACTTTATATTAACAACCTCAGACTAACAATCCTAGACTTACAACTTTAGGTTGACAATCCTTTATTACAACATTAAACTAACAATCACAGATTTGTACCTTCTGTGACGTGACGCGTGGTTTAAATGTTTATGTTGTTGAGTAGGGATCTTCCTTTCAACACATTCCCTCCACCAGATTAACGGAACTAAAGTCTGAGCTATGTTGCTCTCAGACAAAGTCCTGGATATCCAAGAAAACAGCCATATTGGCTCGTTAAGTACATTAACATTAGCTGAACTTGGTACCCACAAGAGAAGGCAAGGAATTTTAGATGTCTATCATACTTAATGAATTATTAGACAGGGCAAGTGATTCCTCCGTCATCTACCTTCTCCCGGTGTTATTATAAATAATTAAAGAATTATTATATTATTAATTGAGCCCCCACCAAATGTAATTCTATCTATGTTTAGTTAAACAGGTAAGACTGAATACACTTGGAATTTAACAAACGATGTAGTATAAAACTTGACATACAGCTTTATTTTCTAACAATCAGTTAATTGACATACCCAGTTTGTTGTGTTTACACAAACAGTGACTAGCTAAAGTTATGATAGTAATGGGTTGTTTTCAGCGCGAGAACCGCACCTGGGATTAGAGTGGTGTGATGAAGGTGATAAAGTATGAACAATTTATGAACATAACTCAAGTTTCATAGAACCTCTGACAGCCGTGAGCACTGTCAAGCTCTTCCTCCTCTTCCAGCTTCTTCCCTGCTTGTTTCTCCTTCTCGCCCCCACCTCGTTCTCCCCCTCGTTCCCAGCTGGCCGAGTCTAACACAATGTAGGCTACTTCATGGACTGATCGTCACATGGGCGCTGGGAACTTTTCCAGCAAATGCCGAACACGACTCAACCAGGGAGAAAGTACTTTTCAACGGTAGGTCTGAGTCTGTGGCCTGCTGGCGGCACTATGAGGTAAATCTACGATGCCTGCAGTATAAGTATTAATCTATTGTCCAAATTAAACTCCTCCCTTTCCTTAGTTTTTACCCAACCCTCAAGATGATGGCTTAAGCACCGCCCCTGAGGTAACTATCAGATCACTTGGCTAACCAGTGACCTGTCACTCACAGTGAACGGCCTACAGTACGACCTTGACCAAGATAAAACATTCCTAATTGCCAAACGCCTGTTCTCTCCAGAATTACACTGACGTGTTAAACTCCGACCTCCCGGCTCCACCATGTCTAGCGTCTACTCAATTCCCCTGTTCAAAAGGGCCCCGCTTCGTCTCTCTAGTCTGATCAGGAGATAACATTCTGACACTGGCGTGAGAATCCAACCTCACATCCCTAGTCTGAACCAGCGGGCTGTATTACGTAGTGTTAGGTAATTTTAAACAAAGCGCAGTGGCTTTGTCTGGGAGAAGGACTGGTAACATTTAAATCAATTTGGTTTAAAGTAATATGAGGGTAAAGGGCAGAGTAAATATAATCCTCTCTCTCTTTAGAACCAGAAGAACTTATTACAAGTACTAACTTCTGGAATCACTGAGATCGTCTCGTGACAGGCCCTCCGTTAAGTTGGTCGCAGCCACTAAGACCAATTTTACGATACTCAGTGATTCCCAAGAATGTTAGTACAACCTGTCATCTCCAGTATTGTTCCAGTATTCCTTGTGGAATCGTGATGTCCTGCATCGATGTACAGTCACCAGTTGTCCCTCATTCCAGGCTAAGTCCTTAGTCCTAGAATCATGCGTGTATTCTGAGCAGCCGCTCAGGAATATCCATTTATCTGGAGGTTTCTTCTCCCACAGGATAAGAATCGATCTCCGCTTCAACAATGGGATTCCTCGACATCGTTGATTGATAATCCCTGTCCATTTCCTCACTTCGCCACGCCCTATTAGCATAGGGAGGGCCTGAAGTGCTCTCCGAAAAGGATGAGTTGTAGTCAGGTAGGATTTTCTTTTC
This sequence comes from Candidula unifasciata, assembly GCA_905116865.2. Lineage (NCBI taxonomy): Eukaryota > Metazoa > Mollusca > Gastropoda > Stylommatophora > Geomitridae > Candidula > Candidula unifasciata. The sequence goes on along the minus strand of CAJHNH020001835.1, from coordinate 776,813 downwards.
CTACATCTACAGATCCTGAAAAAATCTGTCACTAATCTCCTCTCAAATTGAGGGATATAGTCACTCATCATGACAGCATGCCGTGAGTGCAACTGACCACTGCCGATTTCTTGAAGGAGTGTCCACTGGTTTCCTCCTCGGTGCATCCTTTCCCTTTTACAAATTGTCCGGGTGGAATTCTCTTTCATTAAGATCAGTCCAGAATCAGAGCACGAAATCAAGTCAGGGGGTACAGTCAAATCATTAGGAAACTCAGGGTTTCCTGCAGACAGTAAAGTGGCATTTCTTCGCAATGAAGTTTCCACTATCAGCTGAGATACCCCTGTCACTTCCTTCGAAGCGAAGAGTAATACAAGACCAGAATGTTGGGGTTCCCTACTATTTATGGCTTGTTCCGCTTCAGGGTCCTTCATCAGAAGTATCCCTGTCGCCCCAGCTGTACAGGATAGAGACAATTTGTCTCCCTGCACACAAGAAGTACCTTCTTCTTCATCAATGGCAAACATTTCTGTCTGTCCAGTATCAGAGTGCACAGGACTTGCAGCAATGTCCTGTTTACTCACTGTCTCTAAGGTCGTCAAGAACTTAAGAGAACTATCCTCCTTATCTGTTATCTCCGCCCTGGTCTGGCTTTCACATACCAAGTCTAGTGGAGGCAAATAAGGGGATTTGTCGCGGCCATAACAGTCAACTACTTTGGGCGAAAAGTCAGAACTAACTATTTCTATTTTGTATGCAATCGCATCAAGGGAAATAGGGGAAACATGTTTAGTGTTATTCCCTACATTAGTCTGCTTTACTTCTTCTTCTTGTTTGGAAGGACCAAAGGGATTATGGGAGTTGGGTAAGTCTTTGCCCTCGTCCTCATTAATGGCTGGTGTGCCAGTCGAACCAGTATGTCGACGGTCAGAACAGTTATCACGCTTGTGATTACTGCGGGGTGTGCTCTCATATATCTCATCTGAGATAATGTGAGTAAGGGGTTCCAGCAATGTAGATCCGGTCCCTTTTGAAGATTTCTGTTTCTTACTCCATCTTTTTCCTTTTAGGCTTAAGAATGGAAGTAAATGGGGCCAGCAATGTAGATCCGGTTATCCCTACAGAAAAGTTCTTCTTAATGTCAGCTCTGTCCTTATTAGGAATAAGAGGGGTGAGGCAAGGTCTTGGGTGGTCTATTACTTCATCCCTTGATGAAGTACCGTTTGGCAATATAATACACACCTCTCCATTGAGAGAGTGAGTCCCAGACCTTTCTACCAGAGTGTCAGTATGGGAGTTGTCAGTTCCCTCAACTACCCTAATAGTGTTCTCACCGTTCACTGTGTCTAACTGCAGTTCTCTATTCGTCTGCCTAAGTGGTTTATAGTTACGCAGCTTTTCTTGAAAACGCCTCGTTCTTTCAACAGCTGCCTCCTCTTCGAGTCGCAACTGTCTAGCATATTCTTCTTCTTCCAGTTGCCGCATTCTCTCTTCTTCTAGCCTCTCTGCTGCATGACGGGCAAGCATCGAGTCATACTCTTCTTTCTCCAACTTTCGCTTCTTCTCTGCAGCATTACGGGCACTCATGTAATCGAAAGTATCCATATGGCCTTTAACATATGATTCTAACTGCGCTCCCACTCTACCCTCTGCTATCCCGATCTTCCTTACATCTTTTTGGAACTCGGTGCGTAAGTCCATTCTATCTTATTAGATCTATCTAGAGATAAATAAAATACTACCCCGAGTCCAGATTAAAAGAATATATCAGAGCAAGGTAAACTGGGCAAGAGAGTAGCCTATGACAGCCGCACAAAGATGTAAATAAATCAAAGTGGCCTACCAGACTGACAGCTTTCAGAATAGTATAGCAGCACAGAGGATACACCGGTAAATGATATGATGTGATTTTACATTCAGTCACTAAGCATAAGTATCAATGATATGATGTCAACATATAATGCTCTACAATCTATATCAAATGATGAAACATGCAAGCAAATATAATAATCATCAACATTAAAATTTACTAAATAAGCAATAATCAATGGTTATGAAGTGATCAATGATAAGACATGATACTATCCATTTATTGATTTTAGTAAAAAGTTACTTATTACTCTGTACTCTCTCCCCATGTATAAATTACTAATTTTAATTTGGACTATACTGGCAGAAGAGTTAAAGTTAAATTTTAAAAATTTACTTTCATTAGTCTAGGAGTAATTAGCCCCGTCCAAATCTCGGCGAGCTCGCCAGTGTGACGTGACGCGTGGTTTAAATGTTTATGTTGTTGAGTAGGGATCTTCCTTTCAACACATTCCCTCCACCAGATTAACGGAACTAAAGTCTGAGCTATGTTGCTCTCAGACAAAGTCCTGGATATCCAAGAAAACAGCCATATTGGCTCGTTAAGTACATTAACATTAGCTGAACTTGGTACCCACAAGAGAAGGCAAGGAATTTTAGATGTCTATCATACTTAATGAATTATTAGACAGGGCAAGTGATTCCTCCGTCATCTACCTTCTCCCGGTGTTATTATAAATAATTAAAGAATTATTATATTATTAATTGAGCTCCCACCAAATGTAATTCTATCTATGTTTAGTTAAACAGGTAAGACTGAATACACTTGGAATTTAACAAACGATGTAGTATAAAACTTGACATACAGCTTTATTTTCTAACAATCAGTTAATTGACATACCCAGTTTGTTGTGTTTACACAAACAGTGACTAGCTAAAGTTATGATAGTAATGGGTTGTTTCAGCGCGAGAACCGCACCTGGGATTAGAGTGGTGTGATGAAGGTGATAAAGTATGAACAATTTATGAACATAACTCAAGTTTCATAGAACCTCTGACAGCCGTGAGCACTGTCAAGCTCTTCCTCCTCTTCCAGCTTCTTCCCTGCTTGTTTCTCCTTCTCGCCCCCACCTCGTTCTCCCCCTCGTTCCCAGCTGGCCGAGTCTAACACAATGTAGGCTACTTCATGGACTGATCGTCACATGGGCGCTGGGAACTTTTCCAGCAAATGCCGAACACGACTCAACCAGGGAGAAAGTACTTTTCAACGGTAGGTCTGAGTCTGTGGCCTGCTGGCGGCACTATGAGGTAAATCTACGATGCCTGCAGTATAAGTATTAATCTATTGTCCAAATTAAACTCCTCCCTTTCCTTAGTTTTTACCCAACCCTCAAGATGATGGCTTAAGCACCGCCCCTGAGGTAACTATCAGATCACTTGGCTAACCAGTGACCTGTCACTCACAGTGAACGGCCTACAGTACGACCTTGACCAAGATAAAACATTCCTAATTGCCAAACGCCTGTTCTCTCCAGAATTACACTGACGTGTTAAACTCCGACCTCCCGGCTCCACCATGTCTAGCGTCTACTCAATTCCCCTGTTCAAAAGGGCCCCGCTTCGTCTCTCTAGTCTGATCAGGAGATAACATTCTGACACTGGCGTGAGAATCCAACCTCACATCCCTAGTCTGAACCAGCGGGCTGTATTACGTAGTGTTAGGTAATTTTAAACAAAGCGCAGTGGCTTTGTCTGGGAGAAGGACTGGTAACATTTAAATCAATTTGGTTTAAAGTAATATGAGGGTAAAGGGCAGAGTAAATATAATCCTCTCTCTTTAGAACCAGAAGAACTTATTACAAGTACTAACTTCTGGAATCACTGAGATCGTCTCGTGACACCTTCAAACTAACAACTTCAGACTAACAAAGTCATAATAACAATTCTATTAACGTTTACACAATGAGAATCACAGGCGAGCAAATCACAGGACCCGAAAGAACACTGTCATTTGCTGACGATGTATTAGTGTATCGTCAGGGTAAGGATAGAGACAGGGCTGCTGAAGAGCTACACAAAATGCTCAATCGCATAAGCACTTGGTGTGGTAAAGCTGGTGCACTGGTCAACCCAACGAAGGCGGCAGCGACATGGTTCTCTTTGAATAACCATATTGTGAAAACTCCAACACCAGTTGTTAGTCTGCGTACTGAGGTTGTGGAAAGAACGAATGCAATGAAATACCTGGGGATACATTTTGATCGAAGCTTTGCTTATACTGAGCACATAGATAGGATTTTAATGAAAGCCAAGCGGAGTCTGGCTGCGATGAGAGTGATGGCTGCGGCAAACTGTGAGCAGCGTCATCTATGTCTTCTATACCAGGGTCTGGTCCTTTCTGTTTTTGAATACGCGATGGCGATCCTGACTCTCAGCCATAAGCAGATGGAAAGGATACAGAACGAGGCTATGCGTATTATACTTGGGTTTACAAGAGATACAGCATGCAGGGCTATGCGCTACCTTCTCGATTTTCCGACCATGGAAGACAATACAAATTTCCCGAGCTTGTGCCTACCACACAGTCAAAGCGGACACACAATATCCATTACATAGTCAAATTAAGAAAAGGCAGCAGGTTAAAAAGAGGCAAATCGTGGATGGGACAAGCCGAGGACATTATTTTACAGGTATGTTCACTTGAGGACATAGAACCCGGCGAGGAGTGGGTACAAGTGCTCTCAGAATGCTGTACATCTTTTTCTGTTTGTATCAAACAAGACAGAAAATGCAGACAACAGAGTCTGGTTGCTGTGGAAGCAGAAGTTGAAGCCTTGATTTTTTTAGAACGCTCTAGAGGGTGATGCTGTCATTTACACAGATGGTTCTGTAATTCGCCACGTTAGAAGCTCGTGGGCTTTCACGGCTCAGTTTGGAGGGAGAATTGTGAAGGAAGATTCTGGAGATTTTGCAGTAACTACAAGTTGTCTGACTATGGAGGTCATGGCTGTGACTAGAGCAGTAACATGGCTAGAGACACAGACTTTCACTGGGGCATGCTTTCTCGGTGACTCGATGAGTATGTTCAGGAGGATAGAGAAGGACTGGGTCCGAAGGCAGTGGGTTGGTGGCTCTAAAGAATTCACGACTAACAAGGATTAGTTTCATTTTCGTGCCAGGACATGTGGGCGTACAAGGAAACGAGCAAGCTGATAGGCTTGCAGGTTAGGTACTGTAAAAGCCGTACAAGCCATGGGCCAGGCCGATAAACTTAATGCGCTAAGAGAGTTAAGACGTTTGCGTGAACCAACTGAGAACTGTGAATCTGCAACCATGGTCAGACGGCAAAAAACATGTTAAACGGGGTGTCGCCAAACAAGAACACTACTCGGGTAGCCAAAAAAGAATAATAAACCAACACAGAACTGGTGTAGTTAGCCGCTACACGCTGCAGGATTTACTGAGAAGGGGATCCGAGCAGTTATGGACTGAGTGGTTTGACGAGCAATGAGGATAATCTGTCGACTAACTAACTAACAACTTTAAATACCTCACACTAACAGCTTTTTATAGTCTCAGACTAATAACTTCAGATGACCTCAGACTAACTTCAGATGGCCTCAGACTAACTTCAGATGGCCTCAGACTAACTTCAGATGGCCTCAGACTAACGAACACAGTCGTCCAACTTCAAACGACCACTATCTTATGCCTCTTACTAACAATCCGAGATTGGCAACATTGAACAAACAGTCTGAAACTATAACTGATATGAACTTATAACTCTACACTTATAACACTCTCAGATGTGCGAATTCCAAAAGTGCAGTGACGACCAATTTGATCAGATAACATTGTGACGAAAAAGTTGCAACCTTCAGTGAACTGTAATAGACATGGCAACTAAACCACTACCCAACTTCAAGTACCCAGAAATCACTGACGTCACGGTCGGAGAACCCCTATAGACCCTTGTATCTGTAAACTTGGTAATCACTGTGGAATACTGCCGACAGGGAATGTGGATGGACTGAGTGCCTTAGTTACTACAAAGACGGGGGAAAACTGGGGTGGGGGAGAGAGTGTACAGTGTAGAGTTTCTGGTCCTATTCACGTATTTCCCAAACACCGGCATTACCTGGAGAAAATATCCAAAGCATGGACACGAAATATACAGAGCAGAACAGGGCTATACAAATAAGTTTACTGAGGAGACACTCTTTGAAACGTGCATGGATCGTCACGGGCTACAGACTTGGGCCCAAGCACAGAAAGATCATTAAATACAACACAGCTCTGGGAGTGATCCGCGGACCGCTTGCTATATCTCCGCCGGCCAGTATCGACATGTAACCATGTTATCAGGCAGGGACACAGAAAGCGAAGGCAGCGTACGCCCAGACAAGCAAGTGTGTTTATGATCTATCTACAGAAACACCTGACACATTTCAACACACTAGTTGTGTTTAATGCCTTCGCCCAGAGACTTACCCCCCGTACATTTTCCAACCCGTGATTTATGGAGTTCTTTTATCAGAGCAAAATTGAAATCAGTTACCGGTGACATCAGAAGACCGTGCTGTGTTGGTGTGGTACAAGAAGGGCGACTGCCGGCGACTGTGCAAACAAAAAGACTTGACTGGGTCACGCATGGATGATTGCATAAATATTCAAGTGACTGTTCAAGTGCCAGGTAAGTGTATGACTTCATGTGGCAATAGTTTGAATATTTCTGGGATTGTTTTACTACATCAGTAAGTGTTTCATTTATGATAAAAATATAATTATAATTGTGTGAATACCTCACTAAATATATGTACGTGTGCGTGCATGTGTCCGTTTGACTCTCTGTGTGTAGATACACATTAAGGACCATTCTAAAAGCCTTGATGTGTGTTGGCCATGTAGAGGTAGACCTATATTTTGTAGAACAGTCGACTCTCGATGGCTGATGTGGTCAACATGACGCCGGCCACCTTTACTTTCCAATACTATACCTGGCACCCGTTTAAGGCTGGGTCGACCGATCAGCCAAAGGCATGTTTGGAAGAAAGTCCGGCTCGGACGATACTCGAACCCAAGACCTTCCGATCCACAGGCAAGCGTCTAGCCGCAACACTATGGCTATATATATATATATATATATATATATATATGTAAACAATGACAGTAAGTGAGTAGCTATATCAACGTAGGGGTGTACACGAGAGGTTAACGGCTCAAGGCAATGTAAAGCATTCCGGTGATGGTATAGATATTCGCTCAGTGTATAAAAGATTGAGTCAGCATCAATGTTTTAGAAAGTATATATCGGCCCTAGTGTACAAACCCTTCTGTTAGGAAACTGACAACAGGAGCACCGTAGTCTTGATAAAAACCATCGTGCAGTCCAAGTTCCAACCTGTACCATTTAGCTTCACAGTCTGCTACAACAGTCTTTTCCATGCTCAATCTATGAAGATGTCTGCAAGCGGGACATGAATGATACAGGTGGAAAGCGCAAATCATGAAGGGAATGAGACTGAAGGAAGAAATGAATACAGAAATGATGAGAGCCGAGCGTCTGAAAAGAAACGGATTAAACACAAATGTTGTTAACAATGATCCTGAAATCCCATGCTAACATTGTGGAAGACTTTTCTTGACACAGGCGGGTCTTGCTAGTCAAACTCGCCATCGCCATGGGCTGTGAGTCCATACCTCTTTAAAGCGCAAAATAACACTATCGTCGGTAAAGACAGAAAGTTGCCAATCAATCAATCAATCAATCAGTCAGTCAATCTACAGTTACAGTGTTTGAACACACGTTCAGGTGGCAGGTTCTAGGGACTTATCTTAGTGCTTCACACTGAATTTTGTGGTTGTTGTGGTTGTTGGGTGTACGTATGTTTTTTCCCCTTTAAATAACAGCACGATTCAGAATTGTGGTTCGAGTTAATATCTGATATTTCATTAACGTCGTTTTCCATAGATTTCCTCTCGTTAAATAATCAAATTGTTATTTTTTTTAAAAGTATTTTCGTTTACTTCAAGAGCATGTACAGACCTACCATATTGTAGGTGCGTGTCGAACGACTTTGTCACAGACCTACCATGTTGTAGGTGCGTGTCGAACGACTTTGTCACAGACCTACCATGTTGTAGGTGCGTGTCGAACGACTTTGTCACAGACCTATAATGTTGTAGGTGCGTGTCGAACGACTTTGTCACAGACCTACCATGTTGTAGGTGCGTGTCGAACGACTTTGTCACAGACCTACCATGTTGTAGGTGCGTGTCGAACGACTTTGTCACAGACCTAACATGTTGTAGGTGCGTGTCGAACGACTTTGTCACAGACCTACCATGTTGTAGGTGCGTGTCGAACGACTTTGTCACAGACCTACCATGTCGTAGGTGCGTGTCGAACGACTTTGCCACAGACCTACCATGTTGTAGGTGCGTGTCGTACGACTTTGTCACAGATGCAGATGAGATGATTCTTTTCACAAAATTGTACGGGGTTGCCACTTCTAACACTCCTTGCCTGAACCTCACCCCCCCCCCCCCCCCCCGGCATACCCCACAATCTGTTTTTCTGCTATTTTGCCTTTGTTATACACTTTAGGTCATGCCTCTCATGATGTCTGGCATATAAAAGTCGTGAGGAAAAAAGACTTTTTATCTGATTTTGCACCTGTCCTAGCAAAGAGATACAAGACCACGCCTATCTCTACCCCACCTGTTAAAGAAACAGAATTGCCGTTCACTAAATCCAGCTGTCTTGATCAAGTTAAACATAAGTGCGAGTTGACTTACATCGGTTGAACAGAGAGAATTTTTGAACAGAGAGAATTTCTGAACATAGAGTGATAGAACATATACCTAAATATCTTTACACACAACTGGGTGAAGATCCGGTTTAAAGAAATAAAGAATCCACTTCTATAAAACGCCACTTGCTTGGCTGTGTGCACGTAGCTGTAAGGATTTTACCGTTAGAATAATTTACCGCACATTGAATAAACATTTCCTAAAATTGCCGGGGCGTATCAACAAAACTGAGCTTCTCTGTTTATGTAAACAGCAAGAGAATCTTATAAATCTGAAGTCACCACGGTAATCACTTGGCTGATCTCACACTGTGGCTTCCAGGGAAAAGAGAATAGACCCACTGCTTCACCAGCAAGCATGTCTTAAGAGTCGACTAATGGAGTTCGCATTTCGAAATCGGAGTGCACCGGAGTGTGTTCATAACGAATTTACAAAATGTAGTAAAGTAGTGTGTTTACAACTAACTGAGAACATGTAGTAAAGTAGTGTGTTTACAACGAATTGAGAACATGTAGTAAAGTAGTGTGTTTACAACAAATTGAGAACATGTAGTAAAGTAGTGTGTTTACAACAAATTGAGAACATGCAGTAAAGTAGAGTGTTTATAACGAACTGAAAATATGTAGTAAAGTAATGTGTTTACAACTAACTGAGAACATGCAGTAAAGTAGAGTGTTTATAACGAACTGAAAATATGTAGTAAAGTAATGTGTTTACAACAAATTGAGAACATGCAGTAAAGTAGTGTGTTTATAACGAACTGAAAATATGTAGTAAAGTAGTGTGTTTACAACAAATTGAGAACATGTAGTAAAGTAGTGTGTTTACAACAAATTGAGAACATGCAGTAAAGTAGAGTGTTTATAACGAACTGAAAATATGTAGTAAAGTAATGTGTTTACAACTAACTGAGAACATGTAGTAAAGTAGTGTGTTTACAACAAATTGAGAACATGCAGTAAAGTAGAGTGTTTATAACGAACTGAAAATATGTAGTAAAGTAGTGTGTTTACAACAAATTGAGAAAATGTAGTAAAGTAATGTGTTTACAACAAATTGAGAACATGCAGTAAAGTAGAGTGTTTATAACGAACTGAAAATATGTAGTAAAGTAATGTGTTTACAACTAACTGAGAACATGTAGTAAAGTAGAGTGTTGATAACAAATTGAGAACATGTTTTGAAGTAGTGTATTTATAACGAATTATTTAAGCAAATTAAAGAGAAGTTTGACATACGCGCTACCACATGCTTCGGAATTAACTGAAAAAACATGAGCACTTGTGCACTGAATAGTTCGATGAACAATGAGGAAAATCTGCCATCTCACTAACTAATTACTATAGAATGTCTGTCATCTAGGTAACTAATTACTATAGAATGTCTGTCATCTAGGTAACTAATTACTATATAATAATGTTAACAGGTATTTGGATAGAATAATTTAAAACTTATATTGTTATATGAACGTTCAAAATAAATATTGTTGTATAACTATTTAACTCTTTGAGTCCCAAGGAACGCATCATACGTTCATAGGTTACTGTATAGAAGCCCTATGAACACACGATGCGCGGATTTTCCGTCTCTTTTGACTACCCCATGGGCCTGTGATGCTAAACCCTCTGGGAATCAAAGAGTTAATACTGCTAGAAACAAACTGGAGCAGTAGTAACCTGGTAATTTTTGTTTTTCATTTCTGGTCCAGGTACACGTAGACGCAGAGACTACACGTACACGGAGAGACTACGTGTAGACGGAGACTACACGTAGACGGAGAGACTACATGTAGACGGAGACTAGAGAAAGGGGAGAGAGAGAGAGAGAGAGAGAGAGAGAGAGAGAGAGAGAGAGAGAGAGAGAGAGAGAGAGATTATGTTGAGAATCAGAACCAAGTGGCGCATGGGACAACACAGGTGCAAGCTTCTTTGTTTTTTGAGCGCCGTGTGTCTGGGCCTGGTTTACTACAAATTCTCAAAACTCAAATGCCCAGGACACATTCCAGCTTGCAATGTGACATTACAGATATCTGCACGAGCTGACTTGAGGCCTCACTCACACAAGGCGCTAGTATCTGAACAATGGCACAAGTCTGAAGTCTCCAAACATGTCAACGCTTTAGAGGCGCTTTTATTCAAAGGTTCAACGTGTACCGGCAATCAGTCCTACATTAACACTACCCAGTGTTCCAGCTGTCTCCGACCAGGAGTTAGCAAGATTAGATTATTTTACCCTCCGATAGAACCCCCGAAACGTGACAATGGCACGGATTTTGTCAAGCCGGTACCGGAAGTTCTACAAAATCTCATCACCGACTACCTGATAACTCCCAGTCTGGACTGTCCGTACCTTCTAGCTGTCCAAGCTTCAGTGAAGGATCGACCTCATGAGAGAGATCTTGTTCGGAGAACTTGGGGCAGTGTTGCAGAAACTCAGACCTGGCCTAACAGGAGAATCAATGCTAAACTAAAGGTCTTGTTTGTTGTAGCAAATAAAAGAAGCAGTGAGCCGGAGCCTCAGCACAATCGTACAGCACAGTTCGTGGAGCTACTGTCAGAAGCTCTGATCCATAACGACATTCTCTACATTAACATGGATGACAGTTACCAAAATCTGACGCTAAAACTGTTGTCAGCCTTCAGATGGGTCAAGGACAACTGTCCGTGTGTCAAATTCGTGTTAAAGGTTGACTTTGACACGTTTGTCAACGTCCCTCTTCTGATAGACACATTGTTGCTGCACCAGGACCAGTTGGAGTCTTCACTTCTAGGGATGGTGTACAGAGCCGACATTGCGGTGCGAAGAACAGGAAAATGGGGAGTGCCCAAGTCGTTGTACCCTATGAACTATTACCCTCAATATGCATCAGGTATTGGCTTTGTTCTCAGCTAGCCTTTGGTTTGTGCTTGTGAACATTAGTCAAACATGCTCTCTCTGCTGGTCTTTTCGCCACGGTGTGTGTGTTTGTGTGTGTGTGTGTGTGTGTGTGTGTGAGAGAGAGAGAGAGAGAGAGAGAGAGAGAGAGAGCCTGCGCGCGCATATCTGTGTTTGGTTCCCTCTTAGTCCAGTGGTAGCCGTTGTGGTGTAACGGCTAGACGCTTGCCTGCAGATCAGAAGGTGTGAGTTCAGGTCCTGGAGTAGTCTGGACTTTTTTTCTTTCTTCAAAAAATGACTTCGGCTTCCAGTTGGACCCAGCCTCCAGGAGTTACCAGGTAGAGTCCTGGAAAGTAAAGGCAGCCGACGTGATGTTGACCACTCACAAACTAAGTACCAATTGAACTTTAGAATATGCGTCCAGCCCTATGTGCCCAATAGCCTGAAAACGTGAAAAAGGTTTCTTTATGACCTCAGTTTTTTTGTTTATATAATCCTATGACTCTTTTCTGTCATGTAATCTCGTCTCATTAGTTCTTACCTTTATAATGTTATCTAAATGCTCTCATTTAAGTAATATTATCAATATGTTTATAATTGTATCTGTCGGCTCTTACATAAGTAATGTTATCAATATGCTTATAACTGTATATCTGTCTCTTTATAATTTTATTAATACGCACACTTCTCTTCTTCGTCTTCTTCTTCTTCTTCTTCACTTCCTCTTTTACCGCTGTGGGTGTCGAGGGAGATATAAGGTTCTGTTTCTAGCTCTTCTGGTTGCCTCGACCATAGGCACATCGTGCTGTTGTAGAGTTTCTCTGATGTTACCCTTCCATCTTGTTCTTGGTCTACCCCGTGCTCTACGTCCTTCTTCTCTTTCCATGTATGCTTTGTATGGTATGGTGTCACAAGGCATTCTCTCTAAGTGGGCAAACCATTTCACTTGCTGTCTTTGTATGTAATCCAGAACTGGTTCTGTGCCGACTTGTTCTCTTATGATCTCATTCCTGATCTTATCTCTAATGGTCACTCCTACAGCCCTAATACGCCCACTTACATATAATATTGTCTACATATTCACACCTTTTTGTCGCTGTCTGTATTTTCTCACATATCAATCTTATCTCTGTATATGTTGTACACACGCACATATACACATAACTTTACATTATCACTCTGTTCCTACATTATAATTGTAACTATACGTTCTTATGTAATAAATGTATCTATAATGTGACAACATTATCTCTGTGTTCCTACGTTATGATCTTATCTATGCATATTGAATCTTATCCCTCTCTGTGGGGCTTCACAATAGCAACAAATTAGTCCTACATGGAAACGAGAATTAGGTCAACCTAGCACGCACGCACGCACGCACGCACACATTATATACACACGCATCACAAATCCTTTCTTTCTTTATAAATGAAGTATTAACTCTTCCCAAATCGTGACCAATACACGGTTAAATTTTAATTTCCCATTATGAATACAATGTTTAATTTAACACTCACATTAGTGGCCAAGCCTTTTGTGCATTTCTTCATTTCTTTCGATAATCAGTCAAAGTAAACTTTCGCTGGAGTTATACCTCTTTGAATATTTTACAGTTATTTCCATTGAATAGGTAATTCCTTTTTTTTTTTTTTTTTTTGGTTATCTTGCGGATCGGCAGGTCTTGGGTTTAGGTTCTGACGGAGCCAAACCGTTTTCAAAAATGACCTTGACTCCCAGGTTGACCCAGTCTTAAGTGGGTACCAGGTGCAGTCCTGGGAAGTGATGGCGGCCGGCGTGGAACATCACCCACTAAGTGCCGATTGGTCTACAAAAAATATACATCTAGCCCTATATTCCAGGCGGTCAGCGTGATGCTGACCACATCACTCATCTTGTGCCGATTGGTCTTTAAACATAATGGTCTAGCCCTATATGCCCTATACACCAAATGGCGTGGAAAAGGATCCTTTACTTTTACTTTTCTACATTCCCGATACGCCTAAGGAGTGGAAAAGGGACATTTTCTTTACTATTATCTTGCTTGAAATCGCCTATCTATATGTGTCTGAGACAATACATCCATACATGTGTCTGTCTCCCAATACTGGTTTAGTCGCCTGTGATGCATCATGACTAAAATCTGTGGCAGACAAAGTGGAGACATTAATTAGATAGAAGATGAGATACACACACACACACGTACGCACGCACGCACGCACACACACACACGCACACATGTTGTCTGCCTCTCTGCCTGTCTGTAAAGAAGGTGCAACACTAAGTGTATCTTTCTATGCTTGCAGGGTGTGCCTACGTCATGTCTTTCAAAGTCCTCTCGCAGATGGTGGAGACGGCGCCTCACCTGCACATAATCTCGGTAGAGGATGTCTTCATGACCGGCATCCTGCGACACGTCATCGGCTTCCAGATGGTTAACATGCGCAGAGCGTTCACCCACTTCACAGACAAGGCCTGGCACCAGTGCCAGCTGTTTTACGACTCCAAAATCGTGGGCATGAACAAGGACGGACTCAGACACAAACTGATCTGGGAGTTGTTCTTCCAGAGTTCTTGTAGCTGGAATACTTCAACAGTAGCATCATAGACAAGATCTAGGAGTCGTTCTTCCAGAGTTCTTGTAGCTGGAATACTTCAACAGTAACACCATAGACACAAACTGATCTGGGAGTCGTTCTTCCAGAGTTCTTGTAGCTGGAATACTTCAACAGTAATACCATAGACAGAAGCTGATCTGGAAGTTGTTCTTTCAGAGTTCTTGTAGCTGGAATACTTCAACAGTAACACCATAGACACAAACTGATCTCGGAGTCGTTCTTCCAGAGTTCTTGTAGCTGGAATACATCTTCAATAGTAGCATTATAGATAGGATCTGGGAGCCGTTCTTCCAGAGTTCTTGCCACTATAGACAAACCATCAACAGTAGCATCATTTGTAGGCGTGTGTGTGTGTATGTACTTACGTATGTATGCAGGCATGTGTGCCTTTGTCTTTATGTGGGTAGATAGGGGGTAGTAAGGTATATGTGCGTGCATTTATGTGACTACAGATCTGTGTATGCACACGAACGTTTGTTGAACTTTTTGAGTGCCAAACAACGTTTCCGAATTATTGAATAATTAAAGTCTTTTTTTTTTTTTTTGCTGTTTTCTTTGTCGACGGGATTCTCGCTGTTTTCTATGTCAGAGGAGATTATCGCTGTTAGCTATATGAGAGGGGATTATCGCTGTTAGCTATATCAGAGGGGATTATCGCTGTTAGCTATATCAGAGGGGATTATCGCTGTTAGCTATATCAGACAGGATTATCGCTGTTAGCTATATCAGAGGGGATTATCGCTGTTAGCTATATCAGACAGGATTATCGCTGTTAGCTATATCAGAGGGGATTATCGCTGTTAGCTATATCAGAGGGGATTATCGCTGTTAGCTATATCAGAGGGGATTATCGCTGTTAGCTATATCAGAGGGGATTCTCACTGTTAGCTATATCAGACAGGATTCTCACTGTTAGCTATATCAGACAGGATTCTCACTGTTAGCTATATCAGACAGGATTCTCACTGTTAGCTATATCAAAAGGGATTATCGCTGTTAGCTATATCAGAGGGGATTATCGCTGTTAGCTATATCAGACAGGATGATCGCTGTTAGCTATATATCAGAGGGGATTATCGCTGTTAGCTATATCAGACAGGATTATCGCTGTTAGCTATATCAGAGGGGATTATCGCTGTTAGCTATATCAGACAGGATTATAGCTGTTAGCTATATCAGAGGGGATTATCGCTGTTAGCTATATCAGACAGGATTATCGCTGTTAGCTATATCAGAGGGGATTATCGCTGTTAGCTATATCAGAGGGGATTATCGCTGTTAGCTATATCAGAGGGGATTATCGCTGTTAGCTATATCAGAGGGGATTCTCACTGTTAGCTATATCAGACAGGATTCTCACTGTTAGCTATATGACAGGATTCTCACTGTTAGCTATATCAGACAGGATTCTCACTGTTAGCTATATCAGAAGGGATTATCGCTGTTAGCTATATCAGAGGGGATTATCGCTGTTAGCTATAACAGAGGGGATTCTCGCTGTTAGCTATATCAGAGGGGATTATCGCTGTTTTCTATGTCAGATGGGATTTTCGCTGTTAGCTATGTGAGATGGGATTTTCGCTGTTAGCTATGCGAGTCGGAATTCTCGCTGTTAGCTATGTGAGTCGGAATTCTCGCTGTTAGCTATGTGAGTCGGAATTCTCGCTGTTAGCTATGTGAGACGGGATTCTCGCTGTTAGCTATGTGAGACGGAATTCTCGCTGTTAGCTATATCAGAGGGGATTATCGCTGTTTTCTATGTCAGATGGGATTCTCGCTGTTAGCTATGTGAGACGGGATTCTCGCTGTTAGCTATGTTAGTCGGAATTCTCGCTGTTTTCTATGTTAAACGGAGTTCTTACTGTTATCTATGTCAGGATGAATTATTGCAGTCTTGTACGTCAGACAAGATTATTGCTGTTATTTGTGTCAGACGGGATCTTTGTTAGACGGATACCATGTTTACTGTTTGTATCCGACTGTTTAATTTGTCTACTTCTGTCTCAAAGCGTTTATGTTGATATGATTCAGATCTAGGTGTTTATTGCATTCAAGGAGATCAGTGTGTGATACAAGAAATGAATTTAATGACGTCCTGTGATTGAAATAGTCCAGGGACATGTCTTTCATTTGTAGATAATCTTTTCTTTCTGAAAGTTGCTAGGATTCGACACGACTAATTGTAAGATATATGATGTTTGCTTAGGGATGGTGGTCTAAACATGTTATAAGTAAGGAGTGCAAGTTGTAAACATCGATCAGTTAGTAATTCTTTGATTCTGAAATACCAGCTGACTGACTATTTATTCCTTTGTGGGCTGCTACATAGACGAACGAGGCTGCAGACTTAAACAAATGCATGCTGGACGGCAATCCATAAGGGAAAATCTCTGCTATCCCCTTTAACTTAACTGTGTTTATATTCCGCGTGTAAAGCTTACACGCGGCTGTCACGATGTATTCGGGAAGGACACATTTGCGTGACTGCAAAAGGTTAAAACAGTGTGGTCACAAAATGAACGCCAATCCTGAGGTGCAGCAAATGCCTGGAGACCCGTACAAGCGCACAGAACGTGTTTATTGGGGCACTGTACGGTCTTGGCGGCAACTATACAAGGATTGACATCACTGAACTCAGGACATACCCACACGTGCTCGGTCCCCTTCTTCAGCAGCCAGCAGAGAGTCGACAAAGTTGTGTTTTTCCCCCAGAAAGTTTGGTTACAAGTCGGGTAAGGAGTGACTGAACCATGGGGGGAGGGGGCCGTGGGGGGGGGGGGTAGCTAATTAGTAGCACTATATTGCTCCATTGTGAAAGCACACAGTTGTTGTTGGTGGTGGTGGTGTGAGTGTGTGTGTGTGTGTGTGTGAGAGAGAGAGAGAGAGAGAGAGAGAGAGAGAGAGAGAGAGAGAGAGAGAGAGAGAGAGAGAGAGAGAGAGATATGCGTTAGGGCGTGTGAGAGAGATGTTTGTGTGGATATGTATGTGTGTTTGTGGGAAATTGAATTCGTGCATATAAAGTTTTTTGTTTTTTTTTGTATGCCCCTTGGGGCGATACAGTTTTAAGTATTATCAATCATTGCGTTGGCAATTGTATGCTTTGATAAGCCTGTGTAAAGCATTCCATTTGTCTCAAGTAACCGGATGTTTCATGCTTTGTCTCCCTTCTCCGTCAGTTGTATTTGTATGTCAGCCCCCGCACATTCTTACTTTGTATTTCAAAAGATTGCGTCTCTGCTAATGCAGCTTCAAAATGATCACATTTACGAGCTACACAAGCTCTTGATTTCCCTTCTACCTGTCTTTTCTTACATTCCTTCTAAACCGATTACCTGTAGTTCTATGCTGAGTTTTTCCGTTTGTGCTTTGTTCATTCCAAATTTGATTAACTCTTTATTTTCAATTTTTATCTTTGTTTCTTTGATTCTTTGTTTCTTTCCTTCTTTCTTTCCTTCTTTCTTTCCTTCTTTGTTTCTTTGTTTCTTTGTTTGTATCTTTGTTTGTTTGTTTGTTTGTTTCTTTGTTTGTTTGTTTCTTTCTTTGTTTCTTTCTTTGTTTGTTTCTTTCTTTGTTTGTTTCTTTTTTTTTATCTTTCTTTCTTTCGATCTTTCTTTCTTTCAATCTTTCTTTCTTTCGATCTTTCTTTCTTTCGATTTTTCTTTCTTTCGATCTTTCTTTCTTTCGATCTTTCTTTCTTTCGATCTTTCTTTCTTTCGATCTTTCTTTCTTTTGATCTTTCTTTCTTTTGATCTTTCTTTCTTTCGATCTTTCTTTCTTTCGATCTTTCTTTCTTTCGATCTTTCTTTCTTTCGATCTTTCTTTCTTTCGATCTTTCTTTCTTTCGATCTTTCTTTCTTTTGATCTTTCTTTCTTTCGATATTTCTTTCTTTCGATCTTTCTTCCTTTCGATCTTTCTTTCTTTCGATCTTTCTTTCTTTCGATCTTTCTTTCTTTCGATCTTTCTTTCTTTCGATCTTTCTTTCTTTCGATCTTCCTTTCTTTCGATCATTCTTTCTTTCAATCTTTCTTTCTTTCGATCTTTCTTTCTTTCTTTCTTTCGATCTTTCTTTCTTTCGGTCATTCTTTCTTTCGATCTTTCTTTCTTTCTTTCTTTCTTTCTTTCTTTCTTTCTTTCTGTCTGTCTGTCTGTCTGTCTGTCTGTCTGTCTGTCTGTCTGTCTGTCTGTCTGTCTGTCTGTCTGTCTGTCTGTCTGTCTGTCTGTCTGTCTGTCTGTCTGTCTGTCTGTATGTCTGTCTGTCTGTCTGTCTGTCTGTCTGTCTGTCTGTCTGACTGTCTGTCTGTTTATCTGTCTGTCTGTCTTTCTTTCTTTCTGTCTTTCTTTCTTTTTTTCGCGCATGTGTGTGTGTGTGTTCCTTAGTTGTTGTTTTTTTGTTATCTTTCTATCCAAATTAAAAATTCACACACACACACACACACGCACACACACACACACGCACACACACACACGCACGCACACACATAAGATTTCTTATAAGATGTCAAATACAAAAATAAATTCATTCATACACTTTAAAAAGCAAGCGGACTCTTTCATTCTCTCCGCTGTAGGTACAGCTGATGCCAGTAGGCACAAGTGGAACAAGCAAACTGACACTTTCACCCCCCCCCCCCCTTTTTCTTCCCCATCCGTCTCCTCACATTTCCCCACCCCAAACTACATATACAGCTGACGCAGCCAAGCTGACTATTTCATTCACTCGAATATAGATACAGCTAACAAAATGAATCTAAATGTCATTTACTTCAGATTTAGCCTACCCCCAACAAACATACTTCCTTTCTCACAGACTACAAATACTTATGTCAACAAACTATAATAGGTTTCTCAAATCGTGTCTCCAAACTGTGATACATATCTGGAAAACTCCTGTACGAATCGTGCCCCTACAATGTGACACATCTGGAAAACTCCCGTACAAATCGTGACCCCACACTGTGATACAATTCTGGAAAACTCCTGTACAAATCGTGACCTCACACTGATACCTATCTGGAAAACTCCTGTACAAATCGTGACCCCACACTGTGATACATATCTGGATAACTCCTGCACGAATCAATTCGAATTTTCACATGTAACCCTAGATTTCCCATGTCCTTATGATTTTATTATATAGAGTTGCACAGGCGCCGTTGTTTTCTTAAGGCGGCGAATTTCTTTGATCTTTGTGCACTAATCATTTGTGCCCCCCTAAAAGAGTATAATACACAGTAACTGGCACACGTGTGAAGATTGTTTGGAAATCAGTTCTTAGTGCAACAATGCGTGGTGATTATTTTGATAGCTTATCCTACAGACAATAAAAATTCCGCAAATTATGGGAGACTAATTTTGCAGATAACTACCGAAGAATAAGATGGCCGTGAAACGAGTGCAATTTAATGATTTGAAAAGGTCTCCTGATTCAGGCATGCTGTGTCGAGTTGTTCTTTTTCGTACACTGCAAGTGAGGTCAAATGAAAACTAGATGCCTGTTAACGTTTAAAAAAAATTCTGACAAGAACACACTCATTAACAGGTGACCCGCCAAACTGGATACACCCAATGGTTACCGAGTCACAGGCTGATAGAGTTCAGTAGGACTTCTCGAACGGACAATAGCTGACGACCGCTGGCAACCACTGTATGAACAGTTGAATTCATCAAATCACATTTGCCATTACAGCTTACTGTATCATCATCGTCATCCCACCAACTGCATGCAGCTTACAGAGAAGCTGTTTAATTTATTTTCATCTCATTTAGACAAAGCAACATGGAACTCAGCGGGAGATTTGGACTGCATGAAAGTTCCCATAAAGGCTACCGGCCTCCTGAAATAAGTTTGCTGACAGAAAATATCAACGAAGAAGAAGAAAGAAAATGATGAAGCAGAACACAAAGACTTGAGTGGAAAATGAAATTTTTGTAGTAACATAAAAAGTAATTCTCAACTATGTGCAGTAGGAGGTCCCAAGCGTGCCCCTGGCATACTGTCAACTATGTGCAGTAGGAGGTCCCAAGCGTGCCCCCAAGCGTGCCCCTGGCATACTGTCAACTATGTGCAGTAGGAAGTCCCAAGCGTTCCCCTGGCATACTGTCAACTATGTGCAGTAGGAAGTCCCAAGCGTGCCCCTGACATACTGTCGACTATGTGCAGTAGCAGGTCCCAAGCGTGCCCCTGGCATACTGTCAACTATGTGCAGTAGGAGGTCCCGAACGTGCCCCTGACATACTGTCAACTATATGCAGTATGAAGTCCCAAGCGTGCCCCTGGCATACTGTCAACTATGTGCAGTAGGAGGTCCCAAGCGTGCCCCTGGCATACTGTCAACTATGTGCAGTAGGAAGTCCCAAGCGTGCCCCTGACATACTGTCAACTATGTGCAGTAGGAGGTCCCAAGCGTGCCCCTGGCATACTGTCAACTATGTGCAGTAGGAGGTCCCAAGCGTGCCCCTGGCATACTGTCAACTATGTGCAGTAGGAGGTCCCAAGCGTGCCCCTGGCATACTGTCAACTATGTGCAGTAGGAAGTCCCAAGCGTGCCCCTGACATACTGTCAACTATGTGCAGTAGGAGGTCCCAAGCGTGCCCCTGACATACTGTCAACTATGTGCAGTAGGAGGTCCCAAGCATGCCCCTGGCATACTGTCAACTATGTGCAGTAGGAGGTCCCGAACGTGCCCCTGACATACTGTCAACTATATGCAGTATGAAGTCCCAAGCGTGCCCCTGGCATACTGTCAACTATGTGCAGTAGGAAGTCCCAAGCGTGCCCCTGGCATACTGTCAACTATGTGCAGTAGGAAGTCCTGAGCGTGCCCCTGACATACTGTCAACTATATGCAGTAGGAAGTCCCAAGCGTGCCCCTGGCATACTGTCAACTATGTGCAGTAGGAGGTCCCAAGCGTGCCCGTGGCATACTGTCAACTATGTACAGTAGGAGGTCCCAAGCGTGCCCCTAGCATACTGTCAACTATGTGCAGTAGGAGGTCCCAAGCGTGCCCCTGGCATACTGTCAACTATGTGCAGTAGGAGGTCCCAAGCGTGCCCCTGGCATACTGTCAACTATGTGCAGTAGGAGGTCCAAAGCGTGCCCCTGGCATACTGTCAACTGATAAATAACAACAAACAATGGAGTTAGGTGTCGTCGGCAACATTTACTTCAGCTGACGTTGTCATATTATGGTTGGGACATATCTCAGGACAGCCACAAGACAATGCATGTCATCTCTACTTCTTCTTCTTGTCATTCACCGGCTGCAAACCCAGGGGGAAAGTCCTGGTGGCTCGTTCAATTCTTAATTTTAGTCATGTTCCAGAACCGGAACATTGCGTGCACATCCGTTTTACAGATCTGGTTAATATCAGTACAGACTGTTGGTTCCTTGCCTCTCAGGTAAATGCGCTCTGACTTTTAAGAAAGTTCCTAAATCGTTGACGCTTACGACATGGTTGGAGGGCAGATAGTAGGTCTATTTTTTTCCCTTACATTGGGGTCCAGGAACTCACCCAGAGAGCCTTGCTACGAGGGAAGCAGACTAGAGGTCGCCCATACAAGTGATGGATAGATGGAATACCAGGGTCCATGAGAGACTTGCCACGAGGGAAGCAGACTAGAGGTCGCCCATACAAGTCGTGGATAGATGGAATATCAGAGTCCATGAGAGACTTGCCACGAGGGAAGCAGACTAGAGATCGCCCATACAAGTCGTGGATAGATGGAATATCAGAGTCCATGAGAGACTTGCCACAAGGGAAGCAGACTAGAGATCGCCCATACAAGTCGTGGATAGATGGAATATCAGAGTCCATGAGAGACTTGCCACGAGGGAAGCAGACTAGAGATCGCCCATACAAGTCGTGGATAGATGGAATATCAGAGTCCATGAGAGACTTGCCACGAGGGAAGCAGACTAGAGGTCGCCCATACAAGTGATGGATAGATGGAATATCAGGGTAGATGATCTGGGAGTAGCCGTGGTGTAGTGGCTAGACACACGCCTGCGATTTAAAGGTGGACTGCTCAGCTCTTGGCGAATCGGGACTGTTTTTCCAAATGGACTTGGATCCCATTTCGACCCAGCATTATGTACCAGGGAAAAGTCCTGGAAAGTAAAGGGGGCTGATGTGATGTTGACCACATCACCCTCAGGTCTATAAGATATAGGTTTATTTAAAGGTTATTCAACTGGTGGCCTGAGGGTCCAATCCGGCCCGCAATGGCATAGAAAGTGGCTTGCGTCTTTGCCAATAAGTTAAAATATATTAAAGGTCTCTTTTCCACGCATTTAGGCGAATAGGGCATATAGGGTTAGAAGTAAATTTTATAGAACAATCGGCACAAGATGGGTGATGAGGTCAGCATCAAACCGGCTGCCTTTACTTCCCGGGACTGTATATTACCCACTTAAAGGTGGGTCGACCTGGGAGTCAAGGTCATTTTTAAAAAAAAGTCAAGCTCTGCCAGGGAGCGAACCCACAACTTTTCGATATGCACGCGAGCGCCTAGCCGCTACGCCACGGGGACTCCCATCTTTGCCAATGCTAGTTTAATAATGACCTTTCAACTCTGGGACTCAGCCTCCATTTTAGTCCTTGAGTACAGCTAGCTGAATAACCCTGATCCAGACCTATATACCAAATACCTAGCGCACTTCAAGACGTGCCCTCGATGCCTCTCAAAGCCCGAATGCTGTAAGGCAGATCATGGACTTAACATCGGGGTGGTGATTATAAACGATGTTCTGGGTCGCAGTATGTGCTGCTGTTGCAGATGTACCTATACCCCATGACCCACTATGGCATAATGGGATTATGTTGTGCTTAACTGAGACTGATCCACGGTTTCTCTCCTGATGTGGCTGAATGCGCATGTCATTAAATCGTTCACGCAGGAAGATATCGCTCCGATGACTGGTATAATGAGGGTTTTGTGTAGGCTATAGTGTGTCGCTAAATTGCCTCAATTGCTGTTAACTGTTCTACCATTTCTACGGTGGTCTATGGGGTAGCCCACTCTTTATAGGTTATAGTATTTTCTTCTTTTATGTTGTTGAATGATCTGTTTCTGAAAAGAAATCAATGAATAAACTGTGATAGCGATGTGTCTAAAGTATTTCTTTCATATACACATCTCAAGCACAAGCACACACACACACACACATTGACAACTTTACCTGTTTGGTTGTCACTGCATTCGTGTCATGTCAATTTACACTATATCTATGTAACAATTATATATATATATATATATATATATATATATATATATATATATATATATATATATATATATATATATATATATATATATGCGAGATATGTTCTCTTACCTCTGTGCTTATGTTATTATCCACATTTTAGTTATCTTCATCTGTTCATCTGCTTAGACGTCTTCTTTTCTATCTTATGCTTTTCTTTATATTTCTTCCCCTTCTACTATATCTTGGTGTCGCATTTGAGATAATGGTTAAATTGTTGTTTGTGTGTGTGTATGTGTGTCTGTGTGTGTGTATGCGCGCGAGCGCGAATTTGTGTGGAGGACCTCCATAGCTGATCCTGCTTGAAGTTTAAACGTTTCATCGGATTCGTATACTAGAGTATGCATGTGTACATATTCGAGTGAGGCTTTATCTGGCAGACTGACCTATACTAGAGTGTGTGCACATCTTGAAGTGAGACTTTATCTGACAGACTGACCTATACTAGAGTGTGTGCACATCTTGAAGTGAGACTTTATCTGACAGACTGACCTATACAAGAGTGTGTGCACATCTTGAAGTGAGACTTCATCTGACAGACTGACCTATACTAGAGTGTGTGCACATCTTGAAGTGAGGCTTTATCTGGCAGACTGAACTATACTAAAGTGTGTGCACATCTTCAAGTGAGGCTTTATCTGGCAGACTGAACTATACTAAAGTGTGTGCACATCTTCAAGTGAGGCTTTATCTGTCAGACGGACCTATACTAGAGTGTGCAACTGGACATCAGACTAAATGTTTGTACGCTCGTCTTTTCTCTATGACTAATTCTCTTGGAAGTTCAACATTTGATTCATGACAACTCTCGCCCAGGTGATGTGATTATGTAAACATGTTGTATGCGGTCCAGGGGTATGGACCGCATATCTGGCGAAGTGTCTAAAGGGTGAAAGATTAAGATTTCCCCATATATTTATACAAAAGTTCCTAAGTCGATAATCCGACTACTAATTGGGTTCCCTAGTGAGAGAGCTTGGTTAACAGTTACACAAAGTTGCATCGTTCCGCCAACACTGATAACAGTGTCACACAACAGTACGTTTCAAGTCATCTCTATAATAGTGGATCAGTCTCTTTATTGAAAGCGAACACATGATGACGATGGAGGTGAATATGTGATTACAGAACTACTTTCCGTCTAAAACTCCCAGATACCCATTGGTATGCTTCCAATACGGTATCCCCTCAACACTCTATCATCCAGCCTCGACTTGACGTGAGTTTACAGCATAAACACTTTCGGCCTACGGGCGCACTCCTGGTGTCACCAGCAGCCTTTAATAAACGCCTCGATTATGTGCCCACACTTTGGGTCACCAGTAACACACAACAGCTAACCACTTACAAAGTAACTGACTAGAGACTCCTTTCACCGAGTCTCCGCGTCACATAGTCTCGAGTCAGGACAAGGAACTGACTAGAGGCTACTTTCACCGTCTCCGCGTCACACAGTCTCGAGTCAGGACAAGGAACTGACTAGAGGCTACATTCACCGAGTCTCCACGTCACACAGTCTCGAGTCAGGACAAGGAACTGACTAGAGGCTACTTTCACCGAGTCTCCACGTCACACAGTCTCGAGTCAGGACAAGGAACTGTGTAGAGGCTACTTTCATCGAGTCTCCACGACACATAGTCTCGAGTCAGGACAAGGAACTGTGTAGAGGCTACTTTCATCGAGTCTCCACGTCACACAGTCTCGAGTCAGGACAGGGAACTGTGTAGAGGCTACTTTCATCGAGTCTCCACGATACATAGTCTCGAGTCAGGACAGGGAACTGACTAGAGACTACTTTCATCGAGTCTCCACGATACATAGTCTCGAGTCAGGACAAGGAACTGACTAGAGGCTACTTTCATCGAGTCTCCACGTCACACAGTCTCGAGTCAGGACAAGGAACTGTGTAGAGGCTACTTTCATCGAGTCTCCACGATACATAGTCTCGAGTCAGGACAAGGAACTGTGTAGATGCTACTTTCATCGAGTCTCCACGATACTTAGTCTCGAGTCTTGACAGGGAACTGACTAGAGACTACTTTCATCGAGTCTCCACGATACATAGTCTCGAGTCAGGACAAGGAACTGACTAGAGGCTACTTTCACCGAGTCTCCACGACACATAGTGTCGAGTCAGGACAGGGAACTGACTAGAGACTCCTTTCACCGAGTCTCCACGATACATAGTCTCGAGTCAGGACAAGGAACTGACTAGAGACTCCTTTCACCGAGTCTCCACAATACATAGTCTCGAGTCAGGACAAGGAACTGACTAGAGGCTCCTTTCACCGAGTCTCCACGTCACATAGTCTCGAGTCAGGACAAGGAACTGACTAGAGACTCCTTTCACCGAGTCTCCACGTCACACAGTCTCGAGTCAGGACAGGGAACTGACTAGAGACTCCTTTCACCGAGTCTCCACGATACATAGTCTCGAGTCAGGACAGGGAACTGACTAGAGGCTACTTTCACCGAGTCTCCACGTCACACAGTCTCGAGTCAGGACAAGGAACTGACTAGAGGCTACTTTCACCGAGTCTCCACGTCACACAGTCTCGAGTCAGGACAAGGAACTGACTAGAGGCTACTTTCACCGAGTCTCCACGATACATAGTCTCGAGTCAGGACAAGGAACTGACTAGAGACTCCTTTCACCGAGTCTCCACGATACATAGTCTCGAGTCAGGACAAGGAACTGACTAGAGGCTCCTTTCACCGAGTCTCCACGTCACATAGTCTCGAGTCAGGACAAGGAACTGACTAGAGACTCCTTTCACCGAGTCTCCACGTCACACAGTCTCGAGTCAGGACAGGGAACTGACTAGAGACTCCTTTCACCGAGTCTCCACGATACATAGTCTCGAGTCAGGACAGGGAACTGACTAGAGGCTACTTTCACCGAGTCTCCACGTCACACAGTCTCGAGTCAGGACAAGGAACTGACTAGAGGCTACTTTCACCGAGTCTCCACGTCACACAGTCTCGAGTCAGGACAGGGAACTGACTAGAGGCTACTTTCACCGAGTCTCCACGTCACACAGTCTCGAGTCAGGACAGGGAACTGACTAGAGGCTACTTTCACCGAGTCTCCACGTCACACAGTCTCGAGTCAGGACAAGGAACTGACTAGAGGCTACTTTCACCGAGTCTCCACGTCACACAGTCTCGAGTCAGGACAGGGAACTGACTAGAGGCTACTTTCACCGAGTCTCCACGTCACACAGTCTCGAGTCAGGACAAGAAACTGACTAGAGACTCCTTTCACCGAGTCTCCACGTCACACAGTCTCGAGTCAGACCTAACGAAAAACCCTACACAGTGAACTGACTAGAGACTTTGCCCCTGGCACATCAAGTCTGGTAGACACAAGTCGCGAGTCAGAACAAGACAAGGAACGATCACGCCCTCGTAATGTAAAGATTTCCTCTCAACACTGGCAAGTAAAGTGTTGGGCTTTCACCTTCTTGTCTCCAACAAATACACTTAACTGGAGCATTCCGAATTATACAACACTTGCTAATGATGAGTCCAAACTCCCGCACATAATAAAATAGTACACATAATTACGAATAACGGTCACACACGCCTGCACACTCCGCTCTGTCTTACTGACCGAGAGGCACATGGGTTAACTTTCAGCTCAAGTCAGTGAAAGTGCTCCACTGGTCTTGCAATACCCGTGGAACCCACAAGAAAGCCATGTCTCATGTGTCAAGTAGCGTGGACTTTTTGCACTCATCTTTGTCATCATCACCATCTAGCGCCTTGATGAATGGCGTAGGCGATCATCCTCTGACCTCTAGTAAATTGAACTGCAAAGTGAGTTTGGCACACAATAATACGGATTGCTCTGTGTTGATCGGTAGACGAAATTCACTGTGTGTTTTTTAAAGGCAAATGGACGTAGCTTAGTGCAACAATATCTGGCATATCAAAAAACAAGGTCACAAAGAGTTTAGAAAAATAGATCATAATGGTTGAAACCAACAGACTTGAGGCGAGCTGCTTGCTGATGAATGTAAATCCCGCTCTGAACAGACAGCTGAACAAGGTGCAGAGTTGTTACCTGTGAAGTTTCACTTTGGCTAACAGGCGCGGTCCCTGTTTTTAGTCATGGCGAATGTTTTGCTTCTGAATGACGGTGGCCATCGCATTTTTCTCCATTTGTAGACTGAAAAGATATAGTTTTGTCGCGCAGCTACCGACGTGAGTTACGATTTTTGGGGGAATAATTTTCGTCTGTGAGCAGTTATGAATTGCAGATTCAGGAAATGGCTCATGGCCTCTTGCCACATAATTTATGGTGCCCTATGTGATTACAATTGATCGCTTGTGCAACTGCTGATCTGTTTTTTCTGCTGCTTTTGTCGATGATCAACTTCTTTTCTAATGTCGGAAAGTTCGTATTAGCATTTCTGATGGATGCCTTATACTTTTAATGCGCCTGTGCGCTAGCGGACACGCTGGTACTACAGTCTGTGTCAGTTTTTCCAGTGATGGACATTCTATATTTTTTTCATTGGCACATGAGCAGAGCAACTATGGGGTGACCCGGATGCTATAAAGCTGAAACGTGGACATATTCTAAATCACGGTGGGTAAATATTTGAGAAGATACAAGCCACCCGTATAACAAACAGTAATGAATGGCAAGAAGCTTCAATGTTTCCAGCGTGTACAACTTGTGAGATCTGTGTGCTGTGCCTGAAACAGGTCTAGACAGTGTCTGCCCGTGTGTGCTGAAATTAAATAAAGCTGATATATTGACATAGATTGCACAAACCCACTACTCGAGACACCCGAGACGCGCAAAACAACCAAGAGCTCAGTGTACGATCATATGCCAGTCTGATGTTAACAAAAGTCTGTTTTGTCCTAAATTGTAATTATTTTACTTTTCTTCATGTTCCCAGGCTGTAAAGTTTTAGTTGTTCGTCCACTTCTGGACTTAAGTAATGTTCCAGAACAGTTGGTTCCTAATTTCTCAGGCAGATGCCATCTTTCTTCAAAGGAAACAAGGTACATTAGTAGACTCTTATGACAAGCTTGGAGAGGGGTGGAAAAGAGGGGGAAGGGGGTCGGTGCTGTATTCTTTGTTCTCCAAAATGGAGTCCCAGAACCCACACGGGAAATTGTTATCGTGACCATCTCTTCTTCGCCTTCTGCGAACTGGTAGGGAAGACCAAGAAACATCCAAGAAAGAGCCACAACTACCGAATGAGATGTTGGTGATGGTCATCCATCTTGTACTACACTATATGGAAGTGGGTTGTCAAGTGAATCCACTTGCAAGTAACCGACAAGGAAAAACACGACCAAATACAGAAAGAAACCCCAAAATTACTCATCGCCAAGGGAATGGGGTTTAGACACAAACCTACCACAGTGGCTGTGGTGACAACCCAAGGTGACTATGTCCCGGACAAAGTTATGTTCCACTCCCCCCCCCCCCCAAAAAAAAAAAAACCCACTAGGATCGAAACAGATAACGTCAGAAAGCCTGAAGTTATAGAACAACTTGTATCAGCAAACAGGAGATATGAGGTACGCAGAAGCTGAAGAATAATGTAGTTGAAAACGAAGTCCAGAATCTCCGACATGAAAAAGCGCAGCAAAATTTGCAGAACACACAATAAGAAGGGAGATGAGAAACAAAGTGAAAACTACATTAGACATTCAAATAAATTTGCTGACCAATGCAAAATCAATGGAAGAGTTCAAGGCAGAGATTATAGCAATGCTCAGAGATATATCCAACAAAAGCGAGAAAGAGCTCTAGTAGAAAAAGAACTAGACGACACCAAGGGTGTAGAACCCCTTAAACCAGACAAGAAAACCAAACAGACGCAAACAACAAAGCCACAACTAAGACGAAAGAGAGAGGCAGAGCAACGGTTCCCAAGAAAACTATGAAAGAACTGGTGAAACGATCACGACAGAGTGGAAACTAGGCACGAAGAACAACGTCGACTAATGGAGTACGTGTTCTACAAAGAAGCAATAATCCAGTGGAAGTATAAACCAATCCACCTAGTACAGAGGCAGTCTTACCAAGCCAGCAATAGGATGACGGCGTGGAATATCTCTCTCATATGGAGACACTGTTGAAGGCAACATACACAAAACAGGGAGAAGGCCAGAGCAAGATCAAAACAACAACTGAAGTCCTGCTCGTGCATGCCACAGTGAAAACATCAATACTTCACACGACAGAACAAACCACCTGATTGGCTTCCACAGAGCGACCACAATAACAGATATATTATGGAAATGGAACAGTGGACAGCAATCTGTGGCAGAAGCCCTCTAATCCTGCAACATGACGAGCACGAAACCAATCAGCACCAAGATGATGACCGTACAAATTAAATGCAGAAAACTTTGCTCGACAGATAAAGGAGGCTAGAGCCTCGAACACCAAGAAATATACAGTGGAATAAGAGCATGAACAGGGCACACAATTACAACTAATGCTGTCTAGGGATGGAAAAGGGGGGGGGGGGGGCGATACAACTTTCGTCTCCGACCCATTTCTGCTCATCTACTTACTTACGATTGACAGAGTCCGGCTACGATTAGACGGTCGGTCTCCGCCTTAACCTTTGAGACGCACAAGTATAATTGGCAGGGGTGACAGCTCGGTCGACGCTCCTACTGGAGACCACGGGTGGTCAATATTAAATGATGTCAGCGTCGCGGACGACTCCATAAAATGTACAACTGGTCCTAACACCCAACCCGGTTTCCAGAACACTGAACCTAAGTACGACTAGACAGTGAATTCTACGTGCCGTGGTTTCATAGTTCTTAACATTGTGTCGCTGCAGACATGAAACTCTGCAATAAGCTCATTTCTTATGCAAGATCCTAAAAGGCTGGCATACACCCACGAACAGACACTACTACGGCTTACGAGTTAGTACGCAATTTCGGCGACTGCTACTTCCAGAATAAGCATTAACACTATAACTCAGAAAGCTGTGTAAATACAGAAGTGAAGTACACCGGCACACCCCTCTAGCTTCGACCGAGGTTGACCAACCCGACAAATCATAGATGAACTGTCAGCTTGTATGTAGATGAGCGGAGATGGGTCCGAGGTCGTTAGTTGTGCCGAGACGAGGCTAGCTGTGTAGGAAGCAGTTGACCTTGACCGGTTAAAACTGTTGATGATGATGATGATGATGTGGTTTACAGATGCGATATATGAAACTTTCGACCCAGCACATACAATCTGAAAAACCCCTCATTAATCCTCTTTTAGGACCTGCAAAATTGGGGTCTGTGGATCCAGTTACTTTCCTCCTGAAACGGGGTTCTGGGACCCACATATGAATATGACACTGTGAGCTGCGTTTGTTTTTCGTTGGCACAGGAGCGGAGCATCTGTGGGGTGACCCGTTTGCTATGAAGCTGAAACTAGGATTACCAGATTACCAGACATATGAATATATTAGCTGTGTAGCCTGTCAAACTGGTCTTTTGAAGTAGATTCAGAAATCAAAGCCCCGAATACAGCTTTCAGAATCACGTTTCTCAATTAGTTACCATTATCAAGTGACTTTCTGACTGACTGGAACCACCATGTTTCTCAGTTTCTGGCGAACACCAAACGGATTCCCATACAACCTCATCGTAACCTGAACACAACAATAACAACTACCTCATCATAATACAATTACAACAGTAACAACTTCCTCACCATAAAATGAACAGGAAACAACCTCGCCGTAACATAAACATAAAAATAAGACATAATTCACTTTAACATCAACATCACCATAACATAAACAACAATAAAAACATCTTGACCATAACAAGAACAGTAACAATAATATAACCTAACATGAACACAACAGTACCAACAATGTTACCATAACATGGACGCAACAGTAACAACAATTTAAATATCACATGCAAACAACAGTAAAAACATCCCCACCACAACATGAACAGTAACAATACCATCAAATAACATGCACACAACAGTAACAACAATGTTACCATAGCAGAAAAACAACAGTAACAACAATGTTACCATAGCAGGAAAACAACAGTAACAACAATGTTACCATAGCAGGAAAACAACAGTAACAACAATGTTACCATAGCAGGAAAACAACAGTAACAACAATGTTACCATAGCAGGAAAACAACAGTAACAACAATTTAACCATCACTTGCAAACAACAGTAAAAACATCTTCAACATAAAATGAACACAACAGGAACAAAAACTTATCATGCCGTTAACACAACAAAAGCGTCAAGCTTACCCTAACATCAACAGTACAGCAACCTCAACACAACATGAAGACAACGGCACAACAGCAACATCAAGCTTACCCTAACATCAACAGTACAGCAACCTCAACACAACATGGAGACAACCGGACAACAACTTCCGTCTGGAGCGGATAAACGCCATTCTCCTGCCCCCCCCCCCCGCCCCTGCCCCCCAACTCCCAAGGTCCAGCATAACGCTACAGCCTGGAGAGGATAAACGCCATTCTGCTGTCTCCGCTAAAGCCCAGTATAACGCTACAGCCTGGAGAAGCTAAACGCTATTCTCATGTCTCCCCCAAAGCCCATCATAACGCTACAGCCTGGAGAGGATAAACGCCATTCTGCTGTCTCCCCTAAAGCCCAGTATAACGCTACAGCCTGGAGAAGCTAAACGCTATTCTCATGTCTCCCCCAAAGCCCAGCATAACGCTACAGCCTGGAGCGGATAAAAGCTATTCTCCTGTCTCTCCCAAAGCCCAGTATAACGCTACAATCTGGAGAAGAAAAGCGCTATTATCATGTCTCCCCCCCCCCCCCAAAACCCAGCATAATGCTACAGCCTGGAGCGAATAAACGCCATTATCGTGTCTCCCCCAAAGCCCAGTATAACGCTACAGCCTGGAGAAGCTAAACGCTATTCTCATGTCTCTCGCAAAGCCCAGTATAATGCTACAATATGGAGAAGATAAACGATTTTCTTCTGTCTTCCCCAAAGCCCAGTATACCGCTACAGCCTGGAGAGGATAAACGCCATTCTCCTGTCTCCCCCAAAGTCCAGCATAACGCGAAAGTCTGGAGAGGATAGAAGCAATTCTACTGTCTTTCCCAAAGCCCAGTATAACGCTACAGTCTGGAGAGGATAAACGCTATTCTCCTGTCTCCCCCAAAAGCCCAGTATAACCCTAAAATCAGGAGAGGATAAACGCCATTCTCCTGTCTCCCCCCAAAGTCCAGATTACCGCTAAAAACGTAAATGCCAGACAGCAACAGACTGCGACACCCATAACCTAGACCACGGTGGACTAGTCCAACCAACTTATCAATGGAGCTGACCTACAACTGGTGGTGTGCAAATGGGGAAACCATCGTAAAAATAACAGCCAGATCTAACCTGCAGACATTTGCAGTCAGGACGGCAAAGTGTCAGTGTTTTTGAAAGTGAATGGGAATAGAACGGATCGGGTAGAGTCCCGTCAAGTGACATAACATGCAGTCTTCTAGAACCACACACAAACTCAATGTGTTTGCTGCAAAGACTTTCCCCACTGTAAGACTCGGCTGCTGTCATTCCGATGTATAATTTTATGAGGCACTCATTTCAAAGGCTGCCACAAACAAATTAAAGGGAAACCGAAGAACTGTCGTGTTTTATTTGGACCAAGAAGTGATTCAGTCAACGCTCACCGCGTCACTGGTTGGGTAAATAAATCAGTGACTTGCATCAGGTTTTGTTTACATAATCAAGTAATGTATATATATCAGTGACTTGCATCAGGTTTTGTATACATAATCAAGTAATGTAAATATATCAGTGACTTGCATCAGGTTTTGTATACATAATCAAGTAATGTAAATATATCAGTGACTTGCATCAGGTTTTGTATACATAATCAAGTAATGTATATATATCAGTGACTTGCATCGGGTTTTGAATACCGAATCAAGTAATGTATATATATCAGTGACTTGCATCAGGTTTTGTATACATAATCAAGTAATGTATATATATCATTGACTTGCATCAGGTTTTGTATACATAATCAAGTAATGTATATATATCAGTAATTATCTACTTATATCATTTATTGTATAAGTAATCAAAGTATGTAAATATATCAGTCATTATCTACTTATATCATTTATTGTATAAGTAATCAAAGTATGTAAATATATCAGTCATTATCTACTTATATCATTTATCGTATAAATAATCAAAAAATGTAAATATATCAGTTATTATCTACTTATATCATTTATCGTATAAATAATCAAAAAATGTAAATATATCAGTCATTATCTACTTATATCATTTATCGTATAAATAATCAAAGAATGGAAATATATCAGTAATTATTTGAATATTTCAGTTATTGTATAAAAAATAAAATAATGTAAATATATCAGTAATTATCTGAATATATCAGTTATTGTATAAATAATCAAACAATGTAAATATATCAGTAAATATCTAAATATATCAGTTATTGTATAAATAATTAAAGAATGTAAATATATCAGTAATTATCTGAATATATCAGTTATTGTATAATTAATCAAAGAATGTAAATATATCAGTAATTATCTGATTATATCAGTTATTGTATAAATAATCAAAGAATGTAAATATATCAGTAATTATCTGAATATATCATTTATTGTACAATTAATCAAAGAATGTAAATATATCAGTAATTATCTGAATATATCATTTATTGTATAAATAATCAAAGAATGTAAATATATCAGTAATTATCTGAATATATCAGTTATTGTATAAATAATCAAGTGATATAAATAGATCAGTGACTATCTACATGCATAGGTTATTTTATAATTTGTCAAGTGGAGTCGGCCTGTTGAGAGAACCGCTTCGACATCTTTTACCCGCCTGCAGTGCACCATATAAGATGCCCTTAGGGACTCTGACAAGCTCTATTCTTCCAGCGAGACCCAGCCACATAAGCCATCGTAGACTGAGCATTGAGAAGACAGTTGTAGTGCCTGCTCTTTCCAATACTTCAGTGTTTGTGACATTGGCTTGCCATTTAATGCCAAGTATTCTTCTAAGGCATGTGAAAGCTATTTAGCCGTCTCTCCTTGTGCCAATAAGTTGACCAAGTTTCGCTGCTTTAAAGCAGAGTGCTGAGAACACAAGCCTGATAGACTACAGTTTTTGTTTTAAACATGAGCCTTCTGTTCTCCCAAACTCTGTTATTATGCTCACTGTTGTTGTTGCCTTACCCATCCTGATGTTGGTTTCTTGGTCTAGCAATAGTTCATTATTCCATGCGAATCCCGTTTATGTAAAAAGGTCAACTGTCTCCAGCTCTTCAGTGTCAATGTAAACCCGAACTAACAGAAAACAACTAAATTATCACGGTGGATAAAGGAAAGAGTGGTCCTAATCACTTGTTCTGGGTAAACAACAACAAAAACAAAACAAACCGACTGTCTGATGTTTTGCCCCCGGGTAAAAAAAAAACTGTACTGCGTATTCGAACCCTTGTCTCCCGCACGGGAGCCCAGTGTTCTAACCATTCAGCCAAGCAATCATTTCACCGGAGCAACTAAAAGAGAACAAAACTATTTGAGATGTGTGTCCCTACTACTGTGTCCCGATTATAACACAACTCAAAACGGCAGGCAATTGTTTTCTCATAGACAGATAATTCAGATATTTTATTAAAACGGCACAACAATAGACATCGCACGTGTCTAACACGGTTAATGTCGCAATCATTGTCTGCGCAGACGTCGAGATAGTCCTTGATGCCCCCCCCCCCCAAATCCATCGGCTACTCTCCAACTCTTAGAAGGTTGTTTGAAAAGACAGAAAATAGAAATCGTGTCTAATATGGTTATTGTCGCAATCATTGCCAGCTCAGATATAGAGATAGTCTTGTTTTCTGTACCACGGCCTATTTTATATATTAGAGAAGGAGTTGACTGTACGTATCTCGCCTGCGAATGGTGGGTCTTGTGTTCCGACTACTGCGCATGCGCATTTACGAACGTGGCTTTAATTAAATGTCACCAACATGGCAATATTAGTTTCAAAGATTTTTGCCAACAAATGTCGTCACCTGTCTCAAACAATGACAGGTAGGATTTCAAACCATGATGGGTAAAAATCCGGTATCAAAACAGGCATATCCTGAAAATTTCAGCTAAATCGGTTCAGTAGTTTTTTTTTTTTTTTTTTTTAATATAGAGGATTTTAGCTAGACACACAAATAGAGTGATAAAAGCCAGGCATTTATATATAGTAAGCAGCTAGATACGCATACAGAATGACCTAATCTAGACATTCATATATAATGATTTCAACTAGACAGACATATAGAATGTATTATTCTAGACAATCACATATAAACATCTCAGCTAGATGCACAGATAGAATAATATAAGCCAGACATTTATACACGTTTCCAGTTGGACTTATATATATAGAATTATTTAATCTATGCATTTATGTATAATGAATTCAGCTAGACACACATACAGAATCACTGAGTTTTTACATTTATAAATAAAGATTTTAGCTGGATACGCAATATAAGGATTTAATATAGACATGCATATATAATGATTTCAGCTTAACACAAATATAGAATGATTTAAGGTGGATATTTATATATAATGCTTTCGACTAGAAACATATAGCATTTTTTTTTTAAACTAGACATTCATAGTCATTATTATTAAAGATTTTACCTGGACACACAGATAGAACGATTTCAGCTTGATCCTTATCACAAGACCGAAGAATGTAGATTGTCTATTTCTGATGTGGGCAATCAGTTGACGCAGTAAGTAAGTTTCTTTCTAGATGTCTTCATTATTCCTCTTTTATCTGTCAAGGGTATTTCCATCATTCGTCTTTAAAAATCACATCTCCGCAGCTTCCAAAAAAGTTTTCACTATTTGACTAACAGTCCATGATTCACATCTGTGTATCAGTACTAGATGTGTATAGCTTTTAAGATTTCTCTTTCTCAGTTGACAAAGATAGCATAAAATATTCCTAATTTTTTTAAAAAATGCTTTCCTTGAGGTAGGCATTCATATATAATGATTTCAGCTCATCATCATGTAGCAGGTCCTTTGCAGAACGTCGCTCTTATCTCGATCTGCCGGAAAGAAACCCGGTCTCTCGCCAGTTCTCCCGCCTCATGTACTTTCATACACATGAAGTTACTTATATCTTGTGCACATCTTTCTGTTGGTCGGCCCCTATACTCCTTACTGGTACCATGCCTTCTGTGATATTGTATTTTTTAGCTAGACACACAAATAGAATGGGTTCAATTAGATGCACATATTAAATGAATAATCTAGAGATTCATAAAAAAAAAACATTATTTCAGCCAGACACACATATAGCATAATTTCAGCTAGCCATTCATATTTACTGATTTCAACTAGACGCTCATATAGAACAACCTGATAATATTGATAGAGGATAATTTATTTCAACAAATGGACTTTGAATAATTGAAGTCAAAAGCTATTAACAATGCGGTTCTTAATCCAACGTACCATTATCGTAACCCACATTGTGGCTGCGTGGATTTTTATCGTGGTATAGGACGTCGCAAGTCGACCCAGCCTAGAATAGATACTAGGATGTGCAGTTCTGGGAAAGTAAAGACGGCCGGCGTAGTGCTGACCACATTACCTACTGAGTGCTTATGGTCTGTAAAAATATGGGTGCTCTTCCCATATGCCCGATACGCCTAAAGGCGTAGAAAGGGATCTTTACTTCACTTTTTACTTAATTTTTTAAAAAATATTTTTTTTATATTTTTTTTTTTTTACAATTTTCGAAAACCAAAAATTGAACACGTTACTTATATACAATATTTAAGGCATGTGTGAGTATGTGATAATGAAAACAAAAAGAGGTAATTCGTATGTTCTGGTTATACAGGGGAGACAACCATGAGAAGACTCGCACCTGGCTGTCACACAGGAAATCGCACATTGAGGATTGCATGTTTGGCAAGCTTGCTGTGTATCACCGTTGTGTATCTCTTCCAATGGCCCACTGACAAACAAAGTGCACTAAAGGATATCCCGACACACTTATCATCCCTACGATCTGTTCTTACAGCTTACAACAACGTCACGCCGCTTGCTGGACATTATCACAGTATGGGTACCATAAACATCCAAGTTACTGAAAATCTGTTGTTTAAACCCTCCAGATGTGTCACCACGGAGTGGCAGAAAAACATTACCCCCTGTTTAAGACCGGGAGCTAGCATGATTCAGTTATATGACGCCAATACAGAATACTGGAATCGCACCATCTTCAAGAATCGATTTAAACCTGCGTCAGGTGTTGTACAAAATCTCATCACCGACTACCTGATAACTCCCAGTCTGGACTGTCCGTACCTTCTAGCTGTCCAAGCTTCGGTGAAGGATCGACCTCATGAGAGAGATCTTGTTCGGAGAACTTGGGGCAGTGCTGCAGAAACCCAAACATGGCCAAATAGGAGAATCAATGCTAAAATGAAGATCTTGTTTGTTGTAGCACACATAAATAAAACAGAGCAGGAGAAACAACGGAACCACACACTTCAGTTCGACGAGCTAGCTTCAGAAGCTCGACTTCACAACGACATTCTCTACATTGACATGATCGACGGCTATAAACATTTGACTTTAAAACTTTTGTCAGCCTTCAAGTGGGTCAAGGAAAACTGCCCGTGTGTGAAGTTCGTGTTGAAGGTCGACTTTGACACGTTCGTCAATGTTCCTCTTCTGATAGACCTGCTGTTGTTGCACGAGGACCGTCTGAATTTCTCAGTGGTCGGGATGGTCTACGGCGGCAAAAATCTCGTCAAGAGATGGGGCCATTGGGCCATGCCCAAGTCTCTCTATGCTCTAGACTATTACCCGTTTTATGTATCAGGTACTGCGTTTCATCACACATCCCATTTCCTTTCTTAGCAACAATCATAGAAGGTTGTCTTGCTTCTCTCGTGGTCTCTGTGATTGTTTTAACAAACTGTCATTACTGCCCGTAGTTGTGGTATAGTGACTAGACCATCGCCTGAGAAGCGCAAGGTCGATGGTTCCAAACAAACAAAAAAATTCAAAATTTTTGTTTTTTTCAAATGACTTTGTCTCCCAGGTTGACCCAGCTCTAAATAAATACCAGGGAAGTTCATGGAAAGGAAAGGCGGTCAGCTTGCTCTATTTTAACCACATCACCCCTCGAGGTATAAAAACCACAGATTTAGCATTATATAATCAAAATATAACCTCTACCATTTGCAGGTGTGCAAATGCGTCCTTTACTTGAAAGTACTGCTGGTATTTTCTACCTGCGTGATATAGGTGGGTTGGTGGGGGTGGGGGGGGGGGTGGGGTCTTTAGGTCTGATAGTTTAGGGCCGCACGGCTAGTGTTGTGACTACAAGCTACGCAGGTTTAGGTTTTGCCTTGCAGAAATTAAAAAAGAAAAAAAAATATAACGTTTAAGAGGATTTAAATATCTGTATATCGCATAAACTTTTGAACAGATAAAGAAAGAACAGAAAGAAGAAAGAAAGGGATGTCTTATTCCCAGATCATTTTTTTTCTCTATATAGTGAAATAATTTTGAGGGAAATTAAAGAGAATGCAGGAATACGAGTTGGCTGGTTCAATATTAACAATGTGCGTTATGCAGACGATACAGTTTTGATAACTGAAAATGCAACTGATTTACAACTGCTGCTGGATGTTGTGGGGATGGAGAATGCTAAGAAAGGACTTGTATTGAATATTAAGTAAACGAAGTAATACGAAGTAATATGTTATAATAAAAAAGAAGAAAACTCCACGCTGTGATATCTCAATTGAAGGAAAAAGACTTAACAAAGACAATAATTCAAATATCTGGGGACAATCATATCATCTGATGGAAAATATGTGACAGAGATTAAAAACAAAATAGGTTAAGCGAAAGCTACATTTCAGAAAATGAAAAATATCTTATGCAATAAATCGCTCTCATTTAATGTCAGAAAGAAGTTGCTAAATTGTTATATAGAACCTCTTCTGCTGTATGGCAGCAAATCTTAGAATTTTGGAGCAACAGAGATGTTGTTTCTGAGACGAACATTTCGAATACCTTGGACGGCCAGAGTAACTAACAACGATTGCTTGAAAGAAGCTAATGAAAGTAGATCGCTATCTACAACAATAAGAAAGAGACAAACACTGTTCTTTGGCCACATAATGAGAAGAGAGACATTGGAGAACATCATGACAACTGGAAAGACCAGTGGAAAAAGGGGTAGAGGCAGACCAAGAGAGATGATGCTGGATGGGCTGAAATGATGGCAGGGAGGGTTATCATCAAGAGAGCTGTTCCAGGCAACCAGGGATCATGATCTGTGGAGATCCATGAGCACCTACGAGAGTCAGCAGGGCACATGGTGATGACTTCGCATAGGAGCCCGGTGATTTGACCTACTTGGTCAGTTCTCGTGGTTTTATGTGATCTTCTCAACGCCATCTTATTCAGACATTGTATCTATGTGATATCATCAAACACAGGTCGAGAAAATCTGATATTTCTTTACTCAGATATATACCCTTATCTTTATGTACTGACCTGTATAATCTTACCTATATGTACTAATCCATTTAATCTTACCTGTATGTAATGATGCATATAATGTTACCTATATGTACTCATCCATGTAATATTAATTATATGTACTCATCCATGTAATATTAATTATAAGTACTCATCCATGTAATGTTACCTATATGTACTCATCCATGTAATGTTACCTATATGTACTCATCCATGTAATCTTACCTATATGTACTCATCCATTTAATCCTAACTATATCTACATATCCATTTAATCTTACCTATATGTACTTATCCATTTAATCCTACCTATATGTACTCATCCATTTAATCCTACCTATATGTACTCATCCATTTGATGTTACCTATATGTACTCATGTATTTAATCTTACCTATATGTACTCATCCATTTAATCTTACCTATATGTACTCATCTATTTAATCTTACCTATATGTACTCTTCCATTTAATCCTACCTATATGTACTCAACCATTTACTCTTACCTAGATGTACTCAACCATAAAATCCTACCATATAATAACTTATCTATTTAATCTTACCTATATGTACTCATCCATTTAATCTGACCTATATGTACTCATCCATGTAATGTTACCTATATGTAATCATCCATGTAATCTTACCTATATGTACTCATTCATTTAATCCTACCTATATGTACTCATCTATTTAATCTTAACTATATCTACATATCCATTTAATGTTACCTGTATGTACTCATGTATTTAATCTGACCTATATGTACTCATCCATTTAATCCTACCTATATTTACTCATCCGTTTAATGTTACCTATATGTACTCGTGTATTTAATCTTACCTATATGTACTCATCCATTTAATCTTACCTATATGCACTCATCTATTTAATCTTACCTATATGTACTCATCCATTTAATTCTACCTATATGTACTCATCCATTTAATCTTACCTAGATGTACTCATCCATTTAATCCTACCTATATGTACTCATCCATTTAATCTTACCTAGATGTACTCAACCATATAATCCTACCATATAATAACTTATCTATTTAATCTTACCTATATGTACTCATCTATTTAATCTGACCTATATGTACTCATCCATGTAATGTTACCTATATGTAATCATACATATAATGTTCCCTATATGTTAAATTTATATGTTAAAATAATTGTTTTCCTCTGCAGGGTGTGGCTACGTCCTGTCAATTAAAGCCCTCTCCCAGATCGTGGAGGCCGCCCCCCACTTCAGGATAATCCCCATGGAAGATGCCTTCATCACCGGCGTCCTCAGGCAGGTCATCGGTTATCAGCTGGTTGGGGCCGGTCACGAGTTCACTCACTCCCACGACAAAGGGTTTCTTCTGTGCCAGATGTTTAACGACACCAAGGTGCTTGCCATGAACTCGAATGGGGACCAACACCAGTTCATCTGGGACACATTTTCCAAGAGCTCATGCTTACAAAACTAAACAACAGCGTCCTTAATAAGTACCCCAGTGATTGTAAAGGTAATCTAGTGACTGCACAAGTACCCTAGTGACTGTAAAAGTAACCTAGCGACTGCACAAGTACCCTAGTGACTGTAAAAGTAACCTAGTGACTGCACAAGTACCCTAGTGACTGTAAAAGTACCCTAGTGACTGTAAAAGTAACCTAGCGACTGCACAAGTACCCCAGTGACTGTAAAAGTAACCTAGTGACTGTAAAAGTACCCTAGTGACTGTAAAAGTACCCTAGTGACTGTAAAAGTACCCTAGTGACTGTAAAAGTACCCTAGTGACTGTAAAAGTACCCCAGTGACTGTAAAAGTAACCTAGTGACTGCACAAGCACACCAGTGACTGTAAAAGTAACCTAGTGACTGTACAAGTACCCCAGTGACTGCACAAGTACCCCAGTGACTGCACAAGTACCCCAGTGACTGTAAAAGTAACCTAGTGACTTTACAAGTACCCTAGTGACTGTAAAAGTACCCTAGTGACTGTAAAAGTAACCTAGCGACTGCACAAGTACCCAGTGACTGTAAAATTAACCCAGTGACTGTAAAAGTAACCTAGTGACTGACAAGTAACCTAGTGACTGTAAAAGTA
The DNA here is from genome assembly GCA_905116865.2 of Candidula unifasciata. Lineage (NCBI taxonomy): Eukaryota > Metazoa > Mollusca > Gastropoda > Stylommatophora > Geomitridae > Candidula > Candidula unifasciata. The sequence goes on along the minus strand of CAJHNH020001835.1, from coordinate 734,753 downwards.
CCCTAGTGACTGTACAAGTACCCTAGTGACAGTAAAAGTATCCTAGTGACTGCACAAGTACCCTAGTGATTGTAAAAGTACCCTAGTGACTGTAAAAGTAACCTAGTGATTGCACAAGTACCCTAGTGACTGTAAAAGTAACCTAGTGACTGCACAAGTACCCCAGTGACTGCACAAGTACCCCAGTGACTGCACAAGTACCCCAATGACTGCACAAGTACCCTAGTGACTGTAAAAGTAACCTAGTGATTGCACAAGTACCCTGGTGACTGTAAAAGTAACCTAGTGATTGCACAAGTACCCTAGTGACTGTAAAAGTAACCTAGTTACTGCACAAGTACCCTAGTGACTGTAAAATTAACCTAGTGACTGCACAAGTACCCCAGTGACTGCACAAGTACCCCAGTGACTGCACAAGTATCCCAGTGACTGCACAAGTACCCTAGTGACTGTAAAAGTAACCTAATGATTGCACAAGTACCCTAGTGACTGTAAAAGTAACCTAGTGATTGCACAAGTACCCTAGTGACTGTAAAACTAACCCAGTGACTGTAAAAATAACCTAGTGACTGTAAAAGAAACCTAGTGACTGCACATGTACCCCAGTGACTGTAAAACTAACCTAGTGACTGCACAAGTACCCCAGTGATTCTGCGAGCACCCAAGTTATTGGATAAGAATCCCAGTGACTGTATATGTATTCTAGTGATTTTGTAAGTGTCCCAGTCATTGTTTAGGTTCCCCAATGATTGTTTGTGCTTTATAGAACTTCTTGTCGTCATATGAGTGTCGCAGTGGATTTTGCCTGAATCCTATATACTTATAAGTATCACAATGACGTATCCCATTGATTGTACACTAACTTGATGACGGTATAAGCATCTCTTTGGCTGTATAAATATCACAGGGATTGGATACGTCACCCAGGTATTGTATAAGCATCTCATTGGCTGTATAAATATCACAGGGATTGGATACTCACCTAGGTATTGAATAAGCATCTCATTGGCTGTATAAATATCCCAGTGGTTGGATACGTCACCCAGGTATTGTATAGGCATCTCATTGGCTGTATAAATATCACAGGGATTGGACACGTCACCCAGGTATTGTATAGGCATCTCATTGGCTGTATAAATATCCCAGTGGTTGGATACATCACCCAGGTATTGTATAAGCATCTAATTGGCTGTATAAATATCACAGGGATTGGATACATCACCCAGGTATTGTATAAGCATCTCATTGGCTGTATAAATATCACAGGGATTGGATACGTCACCCAGGTATTGTATAGGCATCTCATTTGCTGTATAAATATCCCAGTGGTCGGATACGTCACCCAGGTATTGTATAGGCATCTCATTGGCTGTATAAATATCACAGGGATTGGACACGTCACCCAGGTATTGTATAGGCATCTCATTGGCTGTATAAATATCCCAGTGGTTGGATACATCACCCAGGTATTGTATAAGCATCTAATTGGCTGTATAAATATCACAGGGATAGGATACGTCACCCAGGTATTGTATAAGCATCTCATTGGCTGTATAAATATCACAGGGATTGGATACGTCACCCAGGTATTGTATAAGCATCTAATTGGCTGTATAAATATCACAGGGATAGGATACGTCACCCAGGTATTGTATAAGCATCTCATTGGC
>CAJHNH020001835.1:700583-728083 GCA_905116865.2 Candidula unifasciata | reverse complement strand
CACTCCTTCCACCTGTACCTACGTTGCGCTGAAACCCAGTGCGTTTCAGCAAGCAATATATCAGACTATAATACTAAAAAAGAGCAAGTTTTCCCGTCTCTTGTCCTGTATAACCTTCACGACTAATCGCGACTCGTTGGGCACTTCTGGAGAGTGTCAATCTGCAAACCTGCCAGTTTGAGCACACAAGTATAGCCAAACCAAAATTACAAAAAGCCAAAAGCCTATTGCCGAGCCTATTACATGTGGATGCTATAGAAACTTGCCGAGTTATTTTATGTTGAGATTTGTTTTAATAAGTTTTACAGAAACTATCGTATGATTGAATGACTTCCGGTCCAGTATGGAGGATATGCGTTGCGAAATCTTCTTCAAAATTATTTTTGCCTCTGACAGCGCTTTGATAATGCAGTTTTCACATATGGATATGTGTCTAGTTTTTGGCTGCCCAAGCTACTGTTAATTGCTTGGTGCAGCACTGTGAGGGGTACTTTTAGATGGAAGACCTTTCATTTATGCAGCGGCTGAGCCGTGACATTCCAGAGATCGCTGAAGAAGAAGTATAGTGAGTAGAGGGTTTACGTGTGGGCTGGTGAAATACCTTATGTATTAATTGTATGTGTGAACTGTCAACTTATCGTGACCGACTACTTTCTTCAAAGACAAACTGCATTGCTGGTGGCAATCGTTGGCGCTGGCACCTCTAGAAACTGCCTTCTGCATTTACTGCCGGTGCATATTTCCGGATTATACCGAGACTAATTGTGTGTTCATCAGTTTTTCAAATGGGACAGCGAGAAACATTTCAGCTGATATTCACTAGAACAGGCACGCAGGTAGGATGACCCGATTCCAGTGAAATATAAACTTTGACAGCGAGTGCGACTATCACAAAACTTACAAATGTCCAGCGGCTATAGAAGTGTATGTCTGTTATTTGATTCAATGTAGATCGCTTTCTTTGTAGACAAGTTAAAGTAAAGAAGACTAGAGGAGTTTAGGTTGGGAGTATAGACTTAATTTTACAATGTTTTATTTCATACGACTTTCTGTTCCCCCCCCCCCCCCCCCTCCCTCTCTCTCTCTCTCTCTCTCTCTCTCTCTCTCTCTCTCTCTCTCTCTCTCTCCACAGAACAGCTAGCCGATTGACCAGGTTTGTTTCATTAATCTCCTCCAAAACCGCATTCCTAAACCAATCAGCGCTGACTCGTCTCACTCATAGAAGGTTGTAACCCAGTGTCGTGGTTGTATCGTCTCACTGATAGGAGGTTGTAACCCAGTATCGTCGGTTTGTCGTCTCATTGATAGGAGGTTGTAGCCCAGTGTCGTGGTTTTGTCGTCTCACTGATAGGAGGTTGTAACCCAGTGTCGTGGTTTTGTCGTCTCACTGATAGGAGGTTGTAACCCAGTGTCGTGGTTTTGTCGTCTCATTGATAGGAGGTTGTAACCCAGTGTCGTGGTTTTGTCGTCGAACTGATAGGAGGTTGTAACCCAGTATCGTCGGTTTGTCGTCTCATTGATAGGAGATTGTAGCTCAGTGTCGTGGTTTTGTCGTCTCACAGATAGGATGTTGTAACCTAGTGTCGTGGTTTTGTCGTCTCATTGATAGGAGATTGTAACCCAGTGTCGTGGTTTTGTCGTCTCACTGACAGGAGGTTGTAACCCAGTGTCGTGGTTTTATCGTCTCATTGATAGCAGGTTGTAGCCCAGTGTCGCGGTTTTGTCGTCTCACTGATAGGAGGTTGTAACCCAGTGTCGTGGTTTTGTCGTCTCATTGATAGGAGGTTGTAACCCAGTGTCGTGGTTTTGTCGTCTCACTGACAGGAGGTTGTAACCCAGTGTCGTGGTTTTGTCGTCTCATTGATAGGAGGTTGTAACCCAGTGTCGTCGGTTTGTCGTCTCACTGATAGGAGGTTGTAACCCAGTGTCGTGGTTTTGTCGTCTCATTGATAGGAGGTTGTAACCCAGTGTTGTGGTTTTGTCGTCTCACTAAAACTAGCTGGAACCCGGTGTCGTGGTTTCGTCGTCTCACTGATATAAGGTTGTAACCCAGTGTCGTGGTTTTGTCATCTCACTGATACAAGGTTGTAACCCAGTGTCGTGGTTGTGTCGTCTCATTGAAAGGTGGTTGTAACCCAGTGTCGTGGTTTTGTCGTCTCACTGATAGGAGGTTGTAACCCAGTGTCGTGGTTTTGTCGTCTCACTGATACAAGGTTGTAACCCAGTGTCGTGGTTTTGTCGTCTCACTGACAGGAGGTTGTAACCCAGTGTCGTGGTTGTGTCGTCTCATTGAAAGGTGGTTGTAGCCCAGTGTCGTGGTTTTGTCGTCTCACTGATACAAGGTTGTAACCCAGTGTCGTGGTTTTGTCGTCTCACTGATAGGAGGTTGTAACCCAGTGTCGTGGTTGTGTCGTCTCATTGAAAGGTGGTTGTAACCCAGTGTCGTGGTTTTGTCGTCTCACTGATAGGAGGTTGTAACCCAGTGTCGTGGTTTTGTCGTCTCATTGATAGGAGGTTGTAACCCAGTGTCGTGGTTTTGTCGTCTCACTGATAGGAGGTTGTAACCCAGTGTTGTGGTTTTGTCGTCTAACTAATACTAAGCTGGAACCCAGTGCTTATTTTGCTGGGAGAGAGACATTTAAGTGTCTAAACAGTTAGTTAGTCTTTTCTATCAAGCCTGGGCGGAACATAAGGTAGAGGTCATAGCGGTCCATATCTGGCGGTTCTTTGCAACCTGTTTTAGGTCATGGATGTTTGTTAGACCCATGGTTGTGCCCTCCCTGGTGATGGTTCTATGTAGAATTTCTTTTGGTGTTCACCGTTTTCTTTTCCTACCGGTGTCCATATTAGGGCTTGATGGCGGAGTCTGGTCTTGTCCATTCTGAGTTCATGGCCTATTTAGTTCCACGGCGCTTTCTGATACAATTGGATGCATTGTCTTGTTTAGTCTCTTGTTTTATTTGCGTATTTGATCTTAAATCTGTCCAGTGGAGATTTAGTATTCTCCTAAGACATTTGTTCTCGAAATTGTTTTGATATTTTTTTCAGTCCAGAGCTACCGTAGCTTTCCGACTCTTGCATCCATAGGTCAGCAAGCACTGGAATCACACAAGAGTGGAGATCAGAAGCTTTGTATGATTGCTGAGTGTCTTTGACTTCCAGATGTATGACAGTTTGTTAAAGGCATGACATGCCAGTGCAGCTGACTGGTAGGTGACAGCTGTTGCCTTCTATACTCTGGATCCTTTTTCTTGATGACTCTGCCATCTAGTTTAAAAACGCTCCCAAGATTTGTTAATTCTTGTACTTGTTTGATTGTAGTACCGGTAACATAAACGTTCATAATATTCTTGCCTAATCTCATTATCTCTGTTTTTGCGGTGTTTTTGCAGCAGTGATTACCCAAAGAGTAGTTTGTGTTTAATCGTCTTCATTAAAATCTTTGAATAGATGATACTCTAGTTCCTTTATGTTTTCAAACACACTGAACGTTAAAATTTCAGAGCTGAAGCTCTCGGGATCGACCAAGAAGACAGACAAGTACAATGTGTATCGTTGAGTTAGACGTCAGTCGCAGGTGGAAGATCCCATCGTTGAGTTAGACGTCAGTCGCAGGTGGAACATCCCATTGTTGAGTTAGACGTCAGTCGCAGGTGGAACATCCCATTGTTGAGTTAGACGTCAGTCGCAGGTGGAACATCCCATTGTTGAGTTAGACGTCAGTCGCAGGTGGAACATCCCATTGTTGAGTTAGACGTCAGTCGCAGGTGGAACATCCCATTGTTGAGTTAGACGTCAATCGCAGGTGGAACATCCCATTGTTGAGTTAGACGTCAGTCGCAGGTGGAACATCCCATTGTTGAGTTAGACGTCAGTCGCAGGTGGAACATCCCATTGTTGAGTTAGCCGTCAGTCGCAGGTGGAACATCCCATTGTTGAGTTAGACGTCAGTCGCAGGTGGAACATCCCATTGTTGAGTTAGACGTCAGTCGCAGGTGGAACATCCCATTGTTGAGTTAGACGTCAGTCGCAGGTGGAACATCCCATTGTTGAGTTAGACGTCAGTCGCAGGTGGAACATCCCATTGTTGAGTTAGACGTCAGTCGCAGGTGGAACATCCCATCGTTGAGTTAGCTGTCAGTTTCAGGTAGAACCTCCTATCGTTGAGTTAGACGTCAGTCGCAGGTAGAACTTCCCATTGTTGAGTTAGACGTCAGTCGCAGGTGTAACTTCCCATTGTTGAGTTAGACGTCAGTCGCAGGTAGAACTTCCCATTGTTGAATTAGACGTCAGTCGCAGGTGAAACTTCCCATCGTTGAGTTAGCCGTGAGTCGCAGGTGCAACATCCCTTCGTTGAGTTAGCCGTCAGTCGCAGGTGTAACTTCCCATTCTTGAGTTAGCTGTCAGTAGCATTTGGAACTTCCCATGAAACGATGCTCCAGTTGATCAGTTTCTATGTCAGAGGAAACACACAAACCTACATTACCGCCCCTGGTAAAGCTAACAGTGTGCACACGGACTTAATGCATAAGGTACCAGTTGTACTAACACAAACAATTCGAAACAGCTGCAGTTCATCGTTGTATGGAAGCAGCAGTCACGACAAAGCAACAGCACACGCACTGTGTGCAAGTTGTTAACGTGTATGTATCAGCCCAGAGACACAAGTTTTCACTATTGCACCCACTTCATGACATTTAGGTCAGCTGTGTCAACCTACTGGAGTGAAGTTTATGAAAGAAATACGCATTTATGGCAATTCAGCATCCTAAATAAATTACAATGAAGAAGACTGTATAAGATACTAGCCTTGGATAAATAGTACAATACGGAAGTTAAGAAACAAGACAGCAAGAATGACGTTAAAGTTTAGGCACACTTCGTGTGTAGGTGTGTGAAAGTTATTATCTTAATGACATGTTGTATGTTTGCTTGTTGAATTTATGTGTCATGTTGGAAAGAGGCAAGAGCATTCAACGAGCTTACAGTTGGGGGAAAAAATAAACATGTTTTATGAGCAATAGTAGTACTTTTACCCCACCAGGACATCACACAAGCGATAAACACAAAGTGCCACCATGTGGATGAGGATCAAGCATAGAGAGGTCACATAAACCGTGTTCAGCCATTAAGCCATACTAATGGCTAGGCTATATTGCGGCCCCTGACAAGAACCAGGGTAAGGCTTCAAAATAACGACAAATTTGATCCCACAGGGGGATGAATAAGGTTATTTGTAAGTGCTCTGGAGCAGGCCATAAAGCTCAGGATACTTGCAGGTATCAAGCATACAGAGAAGTTGCATCTTAGATCCTGTCAACAAACTGGACCCCAATGTTGGCTGCACACAGACGTTCGATTGCTGTCAAACAGACGAGCGTACAGGGGACACCTATCGTCTCAAAGACATGGGAGGACAAGACATTTATGTGTCAAACCAGCTGTGCATTGTTTGGATTAGTTGGCAGTCAACAGTGGCTGGGCTGTGGTTATACTCACCTAACTTGTCTTTGAACATCTCCGAACTAATCACGTCCCGTGAGTCAACACCTGGCTCACTTGCTAGAGCCTGTCTTGTATCTCAGTGTGTGTGTTTTTTTAAATAGCTAAAACACAATGTAGATACAATATGTCAAGATAAATGTGCTCAAAACAAGGCTTCCCTGTTATGAATTTGAACAAAGAAGACGCCAACAGTAGATTGCACGGTCTCTCTGCATCAAACTGCTCTTGTCTTGTTTAAACAGGCAGTTACTTCTGGGAGAGGTTTTGATTTTTCATTGTGTACAGCTATTACTGTAATAGACACCTGACGAGATACAGTGATTTATGGTAAGCCATAAATTCTGCAATCTTTTGTTTTTGTCTTCTTTGTTGAAGACAGGGAGCGATCTAGACGCACATTTGTGCAGTTTGTCACGACTAGGGATAAAATAGAAGATTTATTTTATATGTTTACGAGATAACCGGGTAAGGGAAAAGCTAGCCATGAGAAAACTGTCTTCTGTGCGCAGTTATGTTCAGGGTAAATTAGACAGATAAGAAACTTAGCTACAGTATAATTGTCGTTTTTGTGTTGTAACAGTCAGAGATATGTTATATTAGAATTAGACAGTGGAACTCCGGTATTCGTTATTCATTTGTTGCTGCATGCAGGACGAATATTAAATGTTTAATGTTGAATGGGGAATTCTTCTTCTTCTTCTTCTTCGCGTTCACCAGCTGTAAACTCCGGCGGAAAGTTCTGGCTGTTCATCCACTTTGAGACTGCAGTCCTGTTCATGAATCTGAGTGTTGCATGTGCATACGTTTTACAAATCATTTGTATGCAGACTGCTGATTCCTTGCCTCTCACGCTTCGAAGGAAGCTCCCAATTAGTCCACTCTAACAACATGCTTTTATGTAGGCAGTGGGTCTATTCTTTTTCCCCCCTTTAATAAGCCACCGAAAACCACACGAGGAGAATGTTGAATTAGGAATCCACATCACGGCACTCGGGATATCCCCATAAGCGCTCTGTCCCCATCTTCAGCGGCAAGCGAAAAGTTAAAATTCCTATGGTACCAGTAACTGAATGATAATATATTCGTCTCGCCTTTCCCCTAAGTGTTGAGCGTCAGCGACATTCCCTTGTAACTCCTCGCAGTGCTATTCTCCTCAGACCATAATGATTTATCGGTTCCTCGGCACTGTTCACTCGCTCCCAAAGGGCCCTCACAACATCCAGCTTGTCATACATCAGCTCTCCACCAAGTGGTGCAGAGTCTATCTGCTTGCTCATTTTCCAACACACGGGCATAACCCAGAGAAAATATCCAAAGGATACTAACTACCCGGGACCTTTGAAGTGATGCTTGCCACTCTGCATGGAGCATGTCTGTCTCAGCCTTTCTCATCATGCTCTGTCAGTCATTTACAATGAGGGCATGTGTGTACCGCTGATTCTCAAGCCATTGGAAGGCAGCACCTCAGATCTCATACTAGACGCTGTAATATATACCAGACATAATTGCACTAAGCGACGTACATTCGTTTTCGCTATAAACCCCTATGCACTTCTTCTGCCCCTCAACACACTACCTCTTTCTATGAGTGCCGATCAATACACTTTCTGTTACTGGATTAATTCCCAACACAGAGCTATCTTTATATACAATATCATCATTTGGGCGGGAGTTGTCATGAGTCATTTGTTGAACTTCTGATTCTGCAGCACCAGCTGGCCAGTCCCTGCACTCTCGTCCCAAAGTGACAAGAACCCTACACAAGTTGGAATCCTGATCAGACATTTTTACCCACTCCTCTCCTCGCCTAAATTTTTCAAGTCTGCACACGTGTCCAGTTGAGTCTTCAGCTTGCGCCATTCATGCAGGAGGTGCCTCTTGTCTGCAGCTACTCTGAGAAATGACTTTGCTTGCAGAACTTTGAGTCTGTCTGCAATAGTAGGTGATGCAAGTATATATAGCATACATACTACGGGGGTAGGATAAATATTAAACACGACGAACATCTAACGGTTTTTCCCCATAGAAAAAAAAATGTGTGAAGTCAGTTCCCAAACCCGGATGTTGCCTACCTGTTCTTGAACAACAACATCTCATTCGACAGTCAATCTCAGAAACCAGTGCAAACACATTTCAACAAGACGAATACTGCCTTGGACGAATATTGGTGTTCCACTGCAGAAGATATAGAAAACAGACGCGTGGGTTATAGAAAATGGAGCATAAAGCATTGTGTTGATTTCACTACACGGAGGTCGACTGCAGAAAGGAGCGGATCAGTGAAGATTATGCCGCTATTGATAATTGAAGCCAGACTCGGGCTTGGAAAGTAACAACACTAACACTGGACCACCATTTTCGCGTCTAATCAGGACGTATATCAAAACGAATACTTATGTACAACTACACTTAGTGTTTGCAGAACTCCAAGTTATCGCACTCGGAAATCTCTGTCAGTTCTCCGGTCTCCCCCCCCCCCCCCCCCCCCCCCCCCCACAGATCTCACACAGAGATCTCGGCAAGAAGCGTAGAGAGAAGTCCACAAAGCGCCGGGAAACTTTCCAATGTTGATATCTTTTTCTTCACTTCCTCTCTGACCGCTTCGGTTTTCAGGGGAGCCTAATGTTTAAATACAAGTAGTAAACGTGCTATAATTATTTCCCTTTGTGGGAAGCGTTTATATGTATATATATATATATATATATATATATATATATATATATATATATATATATATATATATATATATATATATATATATATATATATATATATATATATATATATATATATATATATATATATATATAGACAGTATCATAACTAAGAGTGTGCAGTGTGTTAGTATTAACCCTATGAGAGATTCGCACCTTGTCTGATATCAGGGATGCGATACATCCTTGGTTAGCTATCTGCTGCAAGTAGGCTCAAGGTGCTGCAGGCGAAGTCATACCTCTTAGAAGCTGAACAAATCAGATCACCTATCTTGCATGAAGCGCTAGACGCTTTTAAGGGTTAGTGGCTGATAAGAGGGAATTCATAGATGGCTCAGGTGAAGGACACAATCAGACAGGGTTGCATACCAGAGATGATTACGGAAGGAGAGAACTGGGTCATCGCTAGCGGAACAATCAAACTTGGGTAGAGTCATAGTCACACTGAGACGGATTTGGCCAGCTGGTGCCACGGAGGTGTAAATACAGCAGTTAATTAAGAAAAATGTTCGCTCAGGTGATGTGATTATTTGTTTAGATGGTTCAGTGTCAAGAGACAAAATAAATTCTTTTCTGTTCAAAGCAAAAGCTAATGGTCGACGTTTGGTGCAGGAAAGCCTAGCATGTATTACCACAAACATCCAGCTTAAGAATGGAGGTGGAGGCGGTCACTGCAGTTTTCTGCTAACTAGAAAGCACAATATAGACACACACATAGTTACTGCAACTGATTCAGAAAGCATGCTGAGGACAGCATAGTTCGTGCGGATTGGCATAATTTGCTTCGGGTGAGGAGCATAGTCTGGCTCTTTACTCTGGGCAATGCCTGTGTGTTGGAAAATGAACAGAGGACAGACTGGCTGGTTCTGCACAATTTGATAGAACACTAATGCACGATAAAGCAGAAGTGGCTGAGGCTTTGTGGGAAAACGGGTTCAATTCGAGGAAGCTAATGGATCCTAACGGTCCAGCGAAAGTGGGGCAGCGAAAAGTGACGAGGGAATTTGGCCTATACTCAGAGGAAAGGCAAAGACGGACATATAATCAGATTGCGACTGGTACCATTGGCTCTGACTGTTATGGATGGGGACGGGATACCCTGATGTCGATTCTTGAATCTATCTCAACTCAGCTCATATTAAGGATAAGAAGCTAAACAAAAGTAGATAGAAGAGGTTGAAGATAAAATGTGTGGAGCATCGATAAAGCGCTGAAATTCTGGGAGATTTCTGCGTGACACATGGTAATCTATATTGACCGTGAATAACAGATTCATTCTGTGTCAAACTTAAAAAGTAAAATTGACCGTGATTTAAAGATTCATCATCTTATCAAGGTAAAACGTTTGGCCAAGAGACACACCGGTGCAGGTCAAATTTCACGGGCCATGGTTCGAATTACAACCAACTGCGCAGTTCATACTAGACAACATTGCAGAGACAGACAATCTATTTCAAGCGAAAGAAAAAAAGAATCATCTGTCACTAGTTAAGTTAACGAAACACTGCAAGAGAAAAACAAACAAGGACTACACTTTGACTCATAACAGCAGATCGACAAACGGGTAGATCAATACACGGCAGTTAGTGGTGTGAATCTACTGGACGGATGTGTTTGTTTGGTACCCCGGAAATGTAGGAATTGTTTTCGCTTGGCATGGACTTGATCAAAAACTGTGGGGAGGACAGTCGTAGTTGTTCATATTTGTGACAAGTGGTTTTATAGCCGTAATGATAAAGTTATTTGTGGTAGCCAGGATAATGTTTAATTTTTACTCCAAACGCATCCGCTAGTCTCCCATGACTTTGTTCACATTGCTAGTATGATTTGTAAACTACTACAGCAGCGACTGTGGACATACTTAGCCAATGACTACCTGCGTCTAGTGTGCTGGTGAGCTATAAGAATAAATGGGTGGCTACTCTGTAGCTGATAACATTGCGTGAAGGCCGACTCCTTCTTCTTCTTCTCTTCCACCTTGTACCTCAGTGAAGTGTCGGGGGAGGGGGGATGTAATGTTCGTTGATGAGCTCTGTCAAGAGCACTATTAGGACTGATGTTAATTTCTGTAAGGCTGTTCTCAATGCCTCTCGCTTTATACTCATTATAACGTTTTAGTGTGGCTCGCTGTGGCAGATAGTACCAAGGCATTCTTGTTAGGTGTCTAAACCACTTCATTTGTTCTTCTTTGATGACCTGTGAGACTGGCTTTATTCCTAGCATTCGTCTGATTTCATGATTTCGTATTCTGTCTTACCTTGAAACTCCTGCAGCTCTTCTAATGCATTTCCTCTCTGTTGTCACAATTTTACGTTCATTGGAGGATGTAAGTGTCCACGTTTGGCATTGATAGCATAGTGTTGGCCAAAAATAGTGCTGATAAGATTCACTTCAGTACTCCGAGGTATCTGCTTGTGTGTCAACAGGGGAGATAGTTGCCCCATTACATGATTAGCTTTGGCGCATCTGGAGCGAATTTCCCTGTCCAGTTTTCCGTCGGATGTGAAAATACTTAAACTCCTCTGCTTGTCTCAGGGTGTTGTTTTTTTAACTTTATTTCTAAATTGTTTTTATGTCTTCCTATCATCATTGTCTCTGTCTTCGTAGTGTTTATTTTTATATTATATTCCTCCCCTTTGTTACTAATTTGATTTAGGTGGTTCTGTGGGCATTCCGTATTTTCTGCTATGAGTACCTGGTGGTCGGCGAAGAATAATTCTGTAATATCTTCTTCATGATTCAAGTTCATTTCGATACATGTGGTATCCATGTATGTTATAAAAAGAAGCGGCGATAGTACACAGCCCTGACGCACACCAGAATTAACTATACAAGTTCTTGACAACCCTGCCTTTGATCTTATGCAGCATTTACTACGTGTCTACAGGCTTTTGCAAATATTAATGAAATATGATTGCTGATTCCCTTTTTTTCCCCATACATTCCCACAACATATTCCTGTCGACTCTATCAAAGGCTTTTTCTTGGTCTATGAATGTCAACAAACATGTCTTATCATGTTCTATTGCCCTCTCTGATAGTTGTCTCAATGTATAAATGGCATCTGTGCAACTTCTGTTTCGTCGAAAACCTATCTGTGCATCTGAAAATTGATACTCTATCAATGGTCTTAGCCTTTTTTCGATTATTTTAGCATACATTTTCCCAGTGTGACAGGGAAGTGTTATTCCTCTGTAATTAGTTAATTCCCTCTTACTTCCTTTTTCCCCCTTGTAATTATTATGAGAACTTAAACATTCTTTAAGAATTGGCAACATGGTAATCAGTTTTTTTCATGTTAACGAAATTGTGGGCAAACTAACACAAATAACAACAGTACCTCTGTCACAACTATGAAAAGGTGTCTGGAACATCATTATCATCATCATTTCCCCAACACTGCGTGCCGTTGAGTCACCAGCTGCTGTTGGCTGTCCGATCAGATTCCCGCACCTTTGACGGTCAAATGCGACGGACTTCATGGTTGTCCAGTCAGTCAAGTTCTGATTTAACGATTAGTTTGGGTAGAACTTATTTTAAATAATACTGACAGTGAATGAAAGTAACTGAGTTTCTAGGGGTTTATTGTGACTGGGAGTGACACAGAAATCTAAGTGTGAAACATAGTACAATTGACTGCCAGTGACAGAATGATTGACTGGCAGTGACAGAATGATTGACTGGCAGTGACAGAATGATTGACTGGCAGTGACCAACGATCGACTGGCAGTGACCTAACGATTGACTGTCAGTGACAGAATTATTGACTTGCAGTGACCTAACGATTGACTGGCAGTGACAGAAGTTTGACTGTCAGTGACAGAATGATTGACTGGCAGTGACAGAAGTTTGACTGCCAGTGACAGAATGATTGACTGGCAGTGACAGAATGATTGACTGGCAGTGACAGAATGATTGACTGGCAGTGACCAACGATCGACTGGCAGTGACCTAAGGATTGACTGTCAGTGACAGAATTATTGACTTGCAGTGACCTAACGATTGACTGGCAGTGACAGAAGTTTGACTGTCAGTGACAGGATGATTGATTGGCAGTGACAGAGTGATTGACTGGCAGTGACCAACGATTGACTGTCAGTGACAGAATGATTGACTGGCAGTGACAGAAGTTTGACTGTCAGTGACAGAATGATTGATTGGCAGTGACAGAATGATTGACTGGCAGTGACAGAAGTTTGACTGTCAGTGACAGAATGATTGATTGGCAGTGACCAACGATTGACTGTCACTGACAGAATGATTGACTGGCAGTGACCTAACGACTGACTGGCAGTGACCTAACGATTGACTGTCAGTGACAGAATTATTGACTGGCAGTGACCTAACGATGGACTGGCTGTGACCTAACGATTGATTGGCAGTGACAGAATGATTGACTCGAAGTGACAGAATGAATGATTCGCAGTGACCTAACGATTGAATGCAGTGACAGAAGATTAACTGTCGGTGACATAATGATTGACTGGCAGTGACAAAAGTTTGACTGTCAGTGACATAATGATTGACTGGCAGTGACAGAATGATTGACTGGCAGTGAAAGAAGTTTGACTGTCAGTTACAGAATGATTGATTGGCAGTGACAAAATGATTGACTGGCAGTGACCAACGATTAACTGTCAGTGACAGAAGGATTGACTGGCAGTGACCTAACGATTGACTGTAAGTGACAGAATGATTGACTGGCAGTGACCTCATGATTGACTGGCAGTGACAGAATGATTGACTGGCAGTGAACTAACGATTGACTGGCAGTAACCTAATGATTGACTGTCAGTGACAGAATAATTGACTGGCAGTGACCTAACGATTGACTGGCAGTGACAGAATGATTGACTGGCAGTGACCTAACGATTGACTGACAGTAACCTAATGATTGACTGTCAGTGACAGAATGATTGACTGGCAGTGACAGAATGATTGACTGTCAGTGACAGAATGATTGACTGGCAGTGACCTAACGGTTGACTGGCAGTGACAGAATGATTGACTGGCAGTGACAGAATGAATGACTAGCAGTGACAGAATGATTGACTTGCAGTGACCTAACGGTTGACTGCAGTGACAGAAGTTTGACTGTCAGTGACAGAATGAGTGACCGTCAGTGACAGAATGATTTACTGTTAGTGACACAATGATTGACTGGCAGTGACAGAATGATTGACTGGCAGTGACAGAATTATTGACTGTCAGTAACAGAATGATTGACTAGCAGTGACAGAATGATTGACTGTCATTGACAGAATGATTTATTGTCAGTTACAGAATGATCGACTGTCAGTGACAGAATGATTGACTATCAGTGACAGAATGATTGACTGTTAGGGACAGAATGATTGATTCGCAGTGACCTAACGATTGACAGTGACAGAATGATTGACTGGCAGTGACCTAACGATTGACTGACTGACAGTGACAGAAGATTGACTGGCAGTGACAGAATGATTGACTGGCAGTGGCAGAATGATTGACTGGCAGCGACAGAATGATTGACTGCCAATGACAGAATAATTGACCATACAAGTTAATAATGTGACAGCAACAATGCGCTATGAGGGACCTGAAGAGGAGGTGATACGGAAGTGGGGGTTTTTTTTTTTTTTTTTTTGGGGGGGGGGGGGGGGGGGGGGGGCTTTATGGCATGGGGTCTGCCTGTTTGCCTCATGGTCCGAAAGAATTTTTTGTCATGCCTACTTTGTTCGGTTCACGAGTGCGATGTTTGGGATCCACTAGAGCTACAGAGTTCGCGATATGTTCGACGCTTTCGGCAGGCAGCTAGCTGTTCTGCGTTGAGAGACTGCGCCATATAGGATAATACCCTGCATAATGAATTGACCTTTCCGATGTGCCAGATCCCTCGCGCGAAAGATTTCAGAGAATAGACATAAACTCATTTCTGTGAGTCAAATAATAACTCAGTCATTGTATTAATGATCTAAGCGTTGTTGCGACATAAATGTGACAACAGTCGGTGTATTAATGATCTAAGTGTTGTAGCGACATAAATGTGACAACAGTCGGTGTATTAATGATCTTAGCGTTGTAGCGACATAAATGTGACAACAGTCATTGTATTAATGATCTAAGCGTTGTAGCGACATAAATGTGACAACAGTCATTGTATTAATGATCTAAGTGTTGTAGCGACATAAATGTGACAACAGTCATTGTATTAATGATCTAAGCGTTGTTGCGACATAAATGTGACAACAGTCGGTGTATTAATGATCTAAGTGTTGTAGCGACATAAATGTGACAACAGTCGGTGTATTAATGATCTAAGCGTTGTAGCGACATAAATGTGACAACAGTCATTGTATTAATGATCTAAGCGTTGTAGCGACATAAATGTGACAACAGTCATTGTATTAATGATCTAAGCGTTGTAGCGACATAAATGTGACAACAGTCGGTGTATTAATGATCTAAGCGTTGTTGCGACATAAATGTGACAACAGTCGGTGTATTAATGATCTAAGTGTTGTAGCGACATAAATGTGACAACAGTCGGTGTATTAATGATCTAAGCGTTGTAGCGACATAAATGTGACAACAGTCATTGTATTAATGATCTAAGCGTTGTAGCGACATAAATGTGACAACAGTCGGTGTATTAATGATCTAAGCGTTGTTGCGACATAAATGTGACAACAGTCGGTGTATTAATGATCTAAGCGTTGTAGCGACATAAATGTGACAACAGTCGGTGTATTAATGATCTAAGCGTTGTTGCGACATAAATGTGACAACAGTCATTGTATTAATGATCTAAGCGTTGTAGCGACATAAATGTGACAACAGTCGGTGTATTAATGATCTAAGCGTTGTAGCGACATAAATGTGACAACAGTCGGTGTATTAAGGATCTAAGCGTTGTAGCGACATAAATGTGACAACAGTCGGTGTATTAATGATCTAAGCGTTGTAGCGACATAAATGTGACAACAGTCGGTGTATTAATGATCTAAGTGTTGTAGCGACATAAATGTGACAACAGTCGGTGTATTAATGATCTAAGCGTTGTTGCGACATAAATGTGACAACAGTCGGTGTATTAATGATCTAAGCGTTGTAGCGACATAAATGTGACAACAGTCGGTGTATTAATGATCTAAGCGTTGTAGCGACATAAATGTGACAACAGTCGGTGTATTAATGATCTAAGCGTTGTTGCGACATAAATGTGACAACAGTCGGTGTATTAATGATCTAAGCGTTGTAGCGACATAAATGTGACAACAGTCGGTGTATTAATGATCTAAGAGTTGTAGCGACACAAATGGGACAACAGTCGGTGTATTAATGATCTAAGCGTTGTAGCGACATAAATGTGACAACAGTCGGTGTATTAAGGATCTAAGCGTTGTAGCGACATAAATGTGACAACAGTCGGTGTATTAATGATCTAAGCGTTGTTGCGACATAAATGTGACAACAGTCGGTGTATTAATGATCTAAGCGTTGTAGCGACATAAATGTGACAACAGTCGGTGTATTAATGATCTAAGAGTTGTAGCGACACAAATGGGACAACAGTCGGTGTATTAATGATCTAAGCGTTGTAGCGACATAAATGTGACAACAGTCGGTGTATTAAGGATCTAAGCGTTGTAGCGACATAAATGTGACAACAGTCGGTGTATTAATGATCTAAGCGTTGTAGCGACATAAATGTGACAACAGTCGGTGTATTAATGATCTAAGCGTTGTAGCGACATAAATGTGACAACAGTCGGTGTATTAATGATCTAAGCGTTGTTGCGACATAAATGTGACAACAGTCGGTGTATTATTGATCTAAGCGTTCTAGCGACATAAATGTGACAACAGTCAGTGTATTAATGATCTAAGCGTTGTAGCGACATAAATGTGACAACAGTCGGTGTATTAATGATCTAAGCGTTGTAACGACATAAATGTGACAACAGTCGGTGTATTAATGATCTAAGCGTTGTAACGACATAAATGTGACAACAGTCGGTGTATTAATGATCTAAGCGTTGTAACGACATAAATGTGACAACAGTCGGTGTATTAATGATCTAAGCGTTGTAACGACATAAATGTGACAACAGTCAGTGTATTAATGATCTAAGCGTTGTAGCGACATAAATGTGACAACAGTCGGTGTATTAATGATCTAAGCGTTGTTACGACATAAATGTGACAACAGTCGGTGTATTAATGATCTAAGCGTTGTAGCGACATAAATGTGACAACAGTCAGTGTATTAATGATCTAAGCGTTGTAGCGACATAAATGTGACAACAGTCGGTGTATTAATGATCTAAGCGTTGTAACGACATAAATGTGACAACAGTCGGTGTATTAATGATCTAAGCGTTGTTACGACATAAATGTGACAACAGTCGGTGTATTAATGATCTAAGCGTTGTAACGACATAAATGTGACCACAGTCGGTGTATTAATGATCTAGGCGTTGTAGCGACATAAATGTGACAACAGTCGGTGTATTAATGATCTAAGCGTTGTAACGACATAAATGTGACAACAGTCGGTGTATTAATGATCTAGGCGTTGTAGCGACATAAATGTGACAACAGTCGGTGTATTATAATTGAGAGACTGCGCCATATAGGATAATACCCTTCATAATGAATTGACCTTTCCGATGTGCCAGATCCCTCGCGCGAAAGATTTCAGAGAAGAGACATAAACTCATTTCTGTGAGTCAAATAATAACTCAGTCATTGTATTAATGATCTAAGCGTTGTAGCGACATAAATGTGACAACAGTCGGTGTATTAATGATCTAAGCGTTGTTGCGACATAAATGTGACAACAGTCGGTGTATTAATGATCTAAGAGTTGTAGCGACATAAATGTGACAACAGTCGGTGTATTAATGATCTAAGAGTTGTAGCGACATAAATGTGACAACAGTCGGTGTATTAATGATCTAAGCGTTGTTGCGACATAAATGTGACAACAGTCAGTGTATTAATGATCTAAGAGTTGTAGCGACATAAATGTGACAACAGTCAGTGTATTAATGATCTAAGAGTTGTAGCGACATAAATGTGACAACAGTCGGTGTATTATAATTGACAGTGACTGATTATCATGCGAAGCATTCACAGATTAACGTAGACCTCATAGTTATAAGAACTATTCCTATATGGTGGACTATTTATCACACAGCATGTGTGTGTGTGTGTGTGTGTGTGTGTGGTTGCAGTCTATTTCACTTATGTTGTATTACTGCTACTCCTGAAGCTTGATCCCCTGTACGGTGGTATGTAGTGTAAGAAGTCAACTTGCCAATTAAAGAATGTCGCTAAAGCACAGCCTCTGCAATGAAAGTCACTCACATTTCCTTTTACAGTGAACGTCAAAAGACAAAAAAGACTGCCAACAGATGTCCAGACAATAACAACAAGAATCTTGTTGGAAATATATTGTCTATATCTACCTACAGCCTCATAGCTCTGTGCGTCGCTGGGTCACAGTATTTTTGATAACCATGATAACTGTGCCTACGCACTGTTCACTCGTTTCGAAATGTTTAGGGCTAGAGAATTTCTTGTCTTCTTTGTGCCACCTTACTGTTCACTCCTCCCAAAGGGTTAGGATTGGGGAACTTCTTGTCATGTTTGTGTCTCCGCACCAATCATTCGCTCCCAAAGGGTTAGGATTAGGGAACTTCTTGTCAAGTTTGTGTCTCCGCACCAATCACTCGCTCCCAAAGGGTTAGGATTAGGGAACTTCTTGTCATGTTTGTGTCTCTGCACCAATCACTCGCTCCCAAAGGGTTAGGATTAGGGAACTTCTTGTTATGTTTGTGTCTCTGCACCAATCACTCGCTCCCAAAGGGTTAGGATTAGGGAACTTCTTGTCATGTTTGTGTCTCTGCACCAATCACTCGCTCCCAAAGGGTTAGGATTAGGGAACTTCTTGTCATGTTTGTGTCTCTGCACCAATCACTCGCTCCCAAAGGGTTAGGATCAGGGAACTTCTTGTCATGTTTGTGTCTCCGCACTATTCACTCGCTTCCAAAAGTAAAGTAAAGTAAAGATCCCTTTCCACGCGTTTGGGTGCATAAGGCATATGAGGAGGGGGTAAAGGAACCCAAGAAAGGAGACAGGTTCCACGCGGGATTAATTTCTTAGCCTCGACCCAGCTGTGTGGGAGTTTGGTTTCTAGTCCTAAATACATGTACGAATATATATGGATATCACCAAGTGTGTTATGTAATACAGATGAATGCTGTCTTGCAGGAACGTTAAACACAACATTGCTAAAACCAAACCAACTGTATTTGATCGGTGATTCGCTCACTCCAGACAGATCTATAGATGCCCCGATCTCCTTTCAGAAGTTTCACGAGCGTTTGATGCTGTGTTTGAGGGGAAGGCAATAAAGAGAAACACGAACCACGTAACGAAGATAGACAGGATCGAACTGGATGACTGTGCCTGTGGGTAGAACAGTGGAACACGTCAACGCTGTGACTACATAATGTGCTCAATCCTTATTTTTGCTGATCTGTTGACATTCTATGAGTACTGTCGTCAGTATCGAGCTGGCCGATTTTACTTTCCAAAATCTTTCCTTATATTTTTTGTAGGCTGTCTGGACCAGGAAGACTTTTTTTTTTTAATTTAAAAAATCCCCAATCGTATGAGGAACCGAACTTAAGCCCGCACGCCAACAAGACTGTATGCTAATCACAGCCACTTCTGAGATAAGCACATCACAGGCCTTGATTAATTTTTATACAAAAAGAAGAAAGAAACAACTCTTGGGGGTTGCAGAGTTCAATTTTCCAGACGTCAATATACCCCCCCCCCCATTTTTTTCCCCCCACTTTAACATAATAAATAAATAAATAAGAATATACAAGTTATTATCATCATCAATTTCCACTTCTGCCGTTAAGCCTTGTGTGGTGGAATGATAATGTCCAAGTTTAGCACATGTAGCACAGTGTTGGCATAAAAATGCGGTTTATAATCTGTTTCTTGTCTCTCATACTTATGTTTAGAAGTTTTTTCACCACGGTGTTAGTTGCTATATAAGTGCACAGGCTCGTTGGCATTGTGTTTCTATTTACCAATCTATTCTTCCGTCCTCCGAGAATATACTTCCAAGATATTTCAATTCTTTAACTTGCTACAGACAAATACCATTCAACCGGAAATGTGGCAAACTATTAATTTTGACCTACATTACTTGAGTTTTGGTATTATTTATTTTCATCTGATATCTTTTGCATGCTGAACTTAGCCTGTAATGTTCTTGCAGTCTACTTTCCTCATTATAGAATAGATACTAACTGTTTGCAAATATTAGCTCATTTATTGTATTTGAATCTAATTCTTCGTTTGGATAGTAAAGTTTCTTATTAGCTGGATTTTCTGGTTCGAGTGCCTTAAAACTGGCTTCGTCTGATAGTCTATGTTTATAGTAAATAAGAGAGGACGTAGCACACACATGTGCCTCAGCCTGTATTGACTGTCAACATATCAGACATACCTTACTGCTTTCTCACTGCACTTTGTGAAGTGTGGTACATGCCTAAGATGATATCTAGAAACTGTCCTTGATTCCCATAATCCTCAACAATAGCCCACAGTGTGTTTCTATCTACTCTATAAGAAGATTTTTCTTGATCTACGAACACAATATTCTATTCATCGTCATAACGAATGGTTTTCTGGCAAGCTTGTCTTAATATAAATAATGCATCTGTGCAACCTTTTCCTTTCCTCAAACCAAACTGTGATGCACTTAGGTGCTGTTCCGCAGAGGTCTAACTCTCTGTTCTAATAATTGTGCAGACATGTTCCTATGTGGCACAAGAGTGATATACCTCTGTAACTTGCACAGTTCTTGTATTACCTCTTTTCTTCCAAACTGGTATTATTATTATTATTGTTTGCTGCCAGTCAAGTGGAACTTTCCTTTCTTCCCATGCTGGATTACACATTTTTGTTTGTCTTTTGATGCCAGTTTGACCACAAGTTTGGATAGCTTCTGTAGTTATTCCATCTAAAAACAAGTGCTTTGTTTTACGGCTGTTCTGTATAACAGCTTTTGCTTCTGATGTAAAAATGTTTGGTTCATGTTAGTCACTGATTTTAGGCGTGAAACGTATTTGATCTAACTCTTTTTCAGGGTTGAGCATCTCTTTAAAATATTATGCCCATCTAGCTGGCCTTTGATGTGTATTAAATACAGGACTGTCTCTCTCGTTGTCAATCATGGTGGTTGGATTATAGCACTCATATCTTGCTCTCATATGTTTAACCTGTCTGTAAAATTGTCTAGTGAAACTTTTTCTAAGTTTGGCCATCTGCTCTCCAAATATTTTTCTATGAGTCATCTTTAGAAGCTTTGATCTTTTGTTTTGCATCTTTCTTTTCAATCTGTATGTTATTAAATCTTGTTCACATTTGGATTTAATTCATTGTTTTGTATGCTTCCTTCTTTTTAGAAATTTTATCGTTAATAAACAAGTATCTTATCAAGAATGAAGGCTGGCTATTGTGTGTGGATTGCTGTTTTCAGCAATATGACTTGGTGAATCTCCAATCTATTCCCCCTGTATGACTCTCTTACTACTACTGTCTGAATACTAAAAAAACGTAATGTTTTACAACAAAACATTCCGCCGGGGAAAGTCTTACTCCAGAACTCGAAGATCATGAAATTATGAAACCCTACTGTACAATCTCAAGGCCACAGAACCCTCCAGTCTCAACAAACATGTCGTAGAAGGCAACTAATGAAGCATTCACAGTCGAACTGTATCTAAGATAAAATAATTCAGAAGGGGAAAGGAGACTGAAGCAACGCATATTAGAATATACAGCAGAAGCGGCAGAACAGTTCTTAGTTCTTCTGCTGCAATCCTCACTGAACAAGCTGCTGCAAAATTGTGTGGCGGTTTACAAATAGGCTGCGACAGCGGCCAAAGACGCCCTATTTCAGCAAAACCAAAGTTAGTCGCCTTTGATGACTGACCTTTTCGGTGGGTGATACCCCCAACCCCCCCCCCTTCCCACGCCGCCCCAGCCTAGCAACCAACGAAGCTTCCAGACCTTTACATCAAACATGGTCATTCAAAACTGTGGCCCCCAGATGAAAGTGCGGGTTGTCGTTTTGCAGGAGCCACTGAGTTCTAGCGGTTTTTCGGAACTGGACTTATGTTTTCTTCAAAAAAACAATTGACATTAGCTCCCATGTCGACCCAGGTACAGACCTAGGAATTAACGGCGACCGGCGTAATGCTGACCACATCACCTGCCTTTTGCTCTATACGATCCAGATCTAGCCCTATGTGCCCAGTACTACTGAAGGCGAGGACAAGGGTCCATTACTTTACTTTGTCTCCTTTCAGGTGCGAGAGGAACCAGAAGCATGTACGGTTGGCCCAAACTGCTACCTACACTGAAGAAACAGTTCTATGCATTGACAATCCTCGGCTGCGTCGCAGTTGTGCTGACTGTTGCCTTCAGCTCTGATCGACTTCTGATTTTCAAACAACGACTGTCCATGAGTCCCGCGATGAAAAATGTGACACAAGGATTCCTTTTACCAGGCAACGTTTCATCAGTTATAGCCAGGGATTTTAGCAACAGTCATTGTTTACAATAAGACATTAGCAACTTGTATAGGTAGCCAAATAAACATTATCAATTTGTATAGTTAGCCAAAGAAACATTAGCAACTTGTAAAGTTAGCCAAAGAAACATTAGCAACTTGTAAAGTAAGCCAAAGAAACATTAGCAACTTGTAAAGTAAGCCAAAGAAACATTGAAGAACCAGCATTCACAGTTGACAATTTTAAAAAGTCTGTCAAGATCTCATGCCACTCTCATATTATATTTAATCTGGTACTCCCAACTAAACCTTTATCAAGATTGTTCCAGTTAGAATATGTATTGTTTGGCCAATGTAAATTTTATGTTCACGACCACAGTCTATTTTAAACTAATGTCACTTACGGACTGAAAGTTTATTTTCATAAATGGCCATACACAGTGTTCCAGATCATCTCGGTTCACCCATCTTCATCCTACCATTTCTTGATGTGGTCCAACCATGCAGGCTTTGTCCTGTTCATTTCTTGATGTGGTCCAACCATGCAGGCTTTGTCCTGTTCATTTCTTGATGTGGTCCAACCATGCAGGCTTTGTCCTGTTCATTTCTTGATGTGGTCCAACCATGCAGGCTTTGTCCTGTTCATTTCTTGATAGAAAAACTGGACCGAGTACAAAATGAGGCCATGAGACTCATACTCGGCTGCACAAAAGACACCTCCTGCAACGCCATGCGTTATGTCCTGGGTTTGCCGACGATGACTAGCAGATACAAAGTGACACAGGTCAAGGCTTACATGAGGGTATCAGTAGACGTTAACCACCCATTGCACAAAGCTATACACGACACAAAAGGAACGCGTCTCAAAAGAGGCAACTCTTGGATGGCAAAGGCTGAGGATTTAATTCAGCAGGTATGTGACTTAGACATGATCAGTCATGGAAAAGAATGGACGAATACACCAGTAGACATGCATGGCATCTCTAGAGTTGTCATCACACTCGGAAGGTACTGCAGGGATCAAATTCCTGCGGCCGTAGACACAGAAGTAAGGGAACAGTTAGATCAGCATTCAGACCCAGAAGATATCATCATCTACACAGATGGATCTGTGAAGCGCGGATCAAGGTCAGCGTGGGCATACACAGAGCAAAGAAGGAGGAAAACAATACAGCAGGACAGCGGCGCTTACCAGACAACAATGCCAAGCATGATCATGGACATAGCCCCTGCTTCTAGAGCTTTAGCATGGGTATCCGAGCAAACCGCCACACAGGTAGTAATTGTCTCAGACTCAATGAATATGCTTTAGAAGATAGCAACAGGCAGTATGCGCTCTGAATGGGTAGAAAGTATTCGAAAATCGCACTTAACCTCTGTAACCTGGATCTACACACCGGTCATGTAAAGGGAAATGAGCGAGCAGACTGACTGGCAAGCACTGAACTAATGATTGCGGGAAAAAGCATGGACAGAGCAGATATAGTCAACGCTGTACGAACTGGGCTAGTGGAGAATGAGGAATCCCTGACACTGGCACGATTGCGTGACATGGGAGTAAAGCATGGTGAAGCAAGTCTTTGTCGTTTTTGAGGCCGAGATAGGAGACAATATAACCAGCTTCTCATGGGAACAGTTAGTAGAAGTAAATTGTAATGGCTGCTGCAACAGATGACTGAGCACGCATGGGAATGCCCAATGTGCAGTGACGTCGATTGTGATAACATGAAAAAGATAACATCTTGTAGGAAGCCGGCAGCCCGATACCCAAGTTCAAGGTGTCTCCTTCGTGCCAAAGAACTACATGGCTGGTGGGTGAACAGTCGTTAACGAAGGCAGTCAGGTTGTTGTAGGGGCGACGCCTGCTGGTAGATGTAATGTCCTAAGTCCCTTTCCCAGAAAATAATGAGGGTACTGCTGGAGTGACCGTTTATTAACCCTCAAAAAATGCTTCAGGTCAAAACTGACGCTAGGCACGGCCACCTTTTGTAGCCGTGGCAATTTTTTTTTCTTTTGCCAGACGGTGGCCGTTGCATTTTTGCTCTATTTGTAGACTGCAAGGATATAGTTTCGTTGCCCAGGTTCGGAGTTGAGTGCATGGCGTAACACCGTGAGCTGCGGATTTCATTTGAACAGTGAAAAACATTTTATGTGTTTTTCGTTGGCACAGGAGCAGAGCAACTATGGGGCGACCCGTTTGCTCTGAAGCTGAAACTAAGATGACCAGATTACCAGATTTCTTGATGTTGTCCAACCATTCAGGCTTCGTCCTGTTAATTTCTTGATGTGGTCCAAGCATGGAGGCTTTATCCTACCTTTTTGTGATGTTGTCTAAACACACAGGCTTCAACCTTTTCATCGTCATGTCTTGGAAGAAATACATCACATCCTCAAGTCTTGAAAGAAACACAACACAGTATCATGATGTCCTAATAACATGGATCTAATAATGATATCATCAAAATGCCCAACTGTCGTGTCTTTTATTTCTACAAATTATCAGAATGGAGCAAAAACTATCTTCAGTCTCAGCTGAAGTCATCCAGTCAGTTGCCGTCTCAGTTTAAGTCATCCAGTCAGTTGCCGTCTCAGTTTAAGTCATCCAGACAGTTGCCGTGTCAGTTTAAGTCATCCAGTCAGTTGCCGTCTCAGTTTAAGTCATCCAGTCAGTTGCCGTCTCAGTTTAAGTCATCCAGTCAGTTGCCGTCTCAGTTTAAGTCATCCAGTCAGTTTAAGTCATCCAGTCAGTTGCCGTCTCAGTTTAAGTCATCCAGTCAGTTTAAGTCATCCAGTCAGTTTAAGTCATCCAGTCAGTTGCCTTCTCAGTTTAAGTCATCCAGTCAGTTGCCGTCTCAGTTTAAGTCATCCAGTCAGTTGCCGTCTCAGTTTAAGTCATCCAGTCAGTTTAAGTCATCTAGTCAGTTGCCGTCTCAGTTTAAGTCATCCAGTCAGTTTAAGTCATCCAGTCAGTTGCCTTCTCAGTTAAAGTCATCCAGTCAGTTGCCGTCTCAGTTTAAGTCATCCAGTCAGTTGCCGTCTCAGTTTAAGTCATCCAGTCAGTTTAAGTCATCCAGTCAGTTGCCGTCTCAGTTTAAGTCATCCAGTCAGTTGCCGTCTCAGTTTAAGTCATCCAGTCAGTTTAAGTCATCCAGTCAGTTGCCTTCTCAGTTTAAGTCATCCAGTCAGTTGCCGTCTCAGTTTAAGTCATCCAGTCAGTTTAAGTCATCCAGTCAGTTGCCTTCTCAGTTTAAGTCATCCAGTCAGTTGCCGTCTCAGTTTAAGTCATCCAGTCAGTTTAAGTCATCCAGTCAGTTTAAGTCATCCAGTCAGTTGCCTTCTCAGTTTAAGTCATCCAGTCAGTTGCCGTCTCAGTTTAAGTCATCCAGTCAGTTTAAGTCATCCAGTCAGTTGCCGTCTCAGTTTAAGTCAACCAGTCAGTTGCCGTCTCAGTTTAAGTCATCCAGTTAGTTGCCGTCTTAGTTTACGTCATCCAGTCAGTTTAAGTCATCCAGTCAGTTTAAGTCATCCAGTCAGTTTAAGTCATCCAGTCAGTTGCCGTCTCAGTTAAAGTCATCCAGTCAGTTTAAGTCATCCAGTCAGTTTAAGTCATCCAGTCAGTTTAAGTCATCCAGTCAGTTGCCTTCTCAGTTTAAGTCATCCAGTCAGTTGCCGTCTCAGTTTAAGTCATCCAGTCAGTTGCCGTCTCAGTTTAAGTCATCCAGTCAGTTGCCGTCTCAGTTTAAGTCATCCAGTCAGTTGCTGTCTCAGTTTAAGTCATCCAGTCAGTTGCCGTCCCAGTTTAAGTCATCCAGTCAGTTGCCGTCTCAGTTTAAGTCATCCAGTCAGTTGCCGTCTCAGTTTAAGTCATCCAGTCAGTTGCTGTCTCAACCCAGAAATGTATTGCTCCAGCTATACTCCTTCTATACCTCCCAGTTTTCTCTTGCTTCTGTGTCTTCTTCTTCAGCACACTGATCTGCTGGGGCTTTCTGCTGCAGGTATAACCCCTTTGCTTGTGATTGGCTTCCTCTTTCCAAGTGTGTTTTGGGTCTACATGTTTTGTTATCTTTCCATCGTTTTCTTAGTCCGCCTCACGCACTACTCATAGCCAACTTGTGTGTGTGTGTTGCAGTTTCTGTGTGTGTTGCAGTGTCTGTGTGTGTTGCAGTTTCTGTGTGTGTTGCAGTTTCTGTGTGTGTTGCAGTTTCTGTGTGTGTTGCAGTTTCTGTGTGTGTTACAGTGTCTGTGTGTGTTACAGTGTCTGTGTGTGTTACAGTTTCTGTGTGTGTTACAGTTTCTGTGTGTGTTACAGTTTCTGTGTGTGTTACATTGTCTGTGTGTGTTACAGTTTCTGTGTGTGTTACAGTTTCTGTGTGTGTTACAGTGTCTGTGTGTGTTACATTGTCTGTGTGTGTTACAGTGTCTGTGTGTGTTACAGTTTCTGTGTGTGTTACATTGTCTGTGTGTGTTACAGTTTCTGTGTGTGTTGCAGTTTCTGTGTGTGTTACAGTTTCTGTGTGTGTTACAGTTTCTGTGTGTGTTACATTGTCTGTGTGTGTTACAGTGTCTGTGTGTGTTACAGTTTCTGTGTGTGTTGCAGTTTCTGTGTGTGTTACAGTGTCTGTGTGTGTTGCAGTTTGTATATGTCTGTTATCTATAATTTTCTCCACATCCTCCAACCATTGCAGTCTTTCATCCTTCTGATAGAAGGAATTGATGTTGTTTCCTTTCGCTTAATGAGTGTTATTGACACGAAGATTATCTTTATTAGTACAGAAAATATAAATTCAAACAGCAAAAATTTGATATTCTGTCATGGCTACCCTTCTGTCTCCGCAGATCAATCCCAGGAACACACTAACAGATCACAAGCGTCTACCGTAGCCATGGCAACAAATAGTGCGCTAAACAAGACATGGTCATGTGACCCACACAAGCGTCACCCCAACTTCACATCCTGCCCACAATGTTTCAGACCAGCCACAGCCCAGGTCGCCAGCAGCATCAAAGAAATTGGAAACTTAGACCACTTTATACCAGATAAACAGCCTGGTATTTTCACACCTAAACTGGAGATTGTGGAGAGACTGATCACCGAATACCTCATTACTCCTCAGCTGAAATGCCCGTACCTGCTTGTCCTACAATTGTCAGTGCTGAACCGACGCGTTGACAGGGATCTTATTCGGAACACCTGGGGGAGCGTGGCTAAGACACAGACTTGGCCAGGCCGCAACATTAATGCTGACGTGAAGGTGGTCTTTGTGATTGCCCGACAGGCTTCTGAAGAACCAAACAAACAAAATAAAACCAACAGAAATCAGACTCACCAAGAGCAAATCCAGTCAGAGGCTGACCTGCATAACGATATCCTTTACCTTGACATGATCGACAGCTATCGAAACTTGACGTTGAAACTGTTGTCAGCGTTTAAATGGGTCAGGGATAATTGTCCATGTTTGAGTTTTGTTTTAAAGGTTGACTTTGATACTTTCGTCAACGTGCCACTCTTGTTAGACGCACTGCTGTACTCGGAGAGTCGTCTGGAGTTCTCTATCCTTGGTATGATCTACACAGGTCGAAGTAGAGTCAACAGGGGAGGTAAATGGAAGGTCGACAAGTCCCTGTATCCCATGGCCAATTTTCCTGAATATGCCTCAGGTACTGTACGGCTGTGTGTGTGACTGTTTATCTGCCTC
>CAJHNH020001835.1:688083-695583 GCA_905116865.2 Candidula unifasciata | reverse complement strand
GCTGAAAAGGGGAAAATCGTCTATGGCTCAAGCAAAAGACATAATCAGAAAAGTATGCATGCTGGAGAACATTGGGGGGGAGTGGGTCTGAGTACCAGAGGAAAAGTGTGATCTGTGACGGGTTATGATCACATTAGGCTGGGTACACAGAGAGTGACCAGCGGATGCTAATGTGGTGAAATCCAACAGCTGATTCACGACAATTCACGCCCAGGTGATCTATAAAGATGGTTTGATGTTGAGAGGAAAGAGAAGTGCCTAGGGGTTCGTAGCGGAAGCGAATGGAAAATCTTTAGGGCAAAACAGCCTAGCATATGACACCACAACATCTAGCAAAATGGAGCTGGAGGCGGTAACTGCAGCTCTCCGGTGGCTAGAGAACAAGATGCATACACATGTAATTGTAACAGTGTCTGAAAGCATGCGGAAAAAGTTGAGCACAGAGATCAATTCTTTCCCTCACTTCCCCACTAGTGACTCCGAAACCAAACAGGTCGACGGTTGGAGGAAAGCCTATGCTTTACTGGCACAAAAGGCAGAGGTGGAGAGAGCAGCAGGTCTATAAAGGATGTGAGCTGTGGACCGGCGCAGAAGGAAAGTCAAAGTGCCTTAGCACAAAGATGTTTCATTGCTGTTACTCACGTCAGGAGATGTGGTCCTAATAAGTGAGGACAACGTAGATGTCTTCACAGTCGGTGCTCTTTGAGATCGTTCGATCGTCCTGCACTTTGTTATCTGTCGTGGGACACCCATCCCATTTGTTACTATTGCAGGGCCAGTACCGTCTTACTAGCACTGTGGGGCCCCTGGACAAACCACGACAGCCAAGCAAGAATGAAATCCGTTTTTATAGCAACTTACTTGGAATACCCCGATCAGCCTGCGTCTCTGTGCTTGTGGGAGGCCCCGGGCAGTTACCCAGCGGGTTCATGTGTTAGGACGGCCATGTCCTGGTTACTGTGTCGATTCTAACCATGCAATAAATATGTCAATTTCTTTTCACTTATGTAATTGGTGAGTGCGTGCTTGTGTGCGTATGTATGCTCGTGTGTGTGCGTGCACACATGAGTGTGTATTGGGCGCACGTGAGTGTGTATTTGGCGCATTTGAGTGTGTAGGACGCACCTGAGTGTGTATTGGGGCACGTGTGTGTGTATTGGGCGCACGTTAGTGTGTATTGGTCGCACTTGAGAGTGTAATGGGAGCACGTGAGTGTGTATTGGTCGCACTTGAGAGTGTAATTTGAGCACGTGAGTGTGTATTGGTCGCACTTGAGAGTGTAATGGGAGCACGTGAGTGTGTATTGGGCGCACGTGAGTGTGTACTGGGAGCACGTGAGTGTGTATTGGGAGTACATGAGTGTGTATTGGGAGCACGTGAGTGTGTATTGGGCGCACGTGAGTGAGTTTTGGGAGCACGTGAGTGTGTATTGGGAGCACATGAGTGTGTATTGGGAGCACGTGAGTGTGTATTGGTTGCACGTGAGTGAGTTTTGGGAGCACGTGAGTGTGTATTGGGAGCACATGAGTGTGTATTGGGAGCACGTGAGTGTGTATTGGGCACACGTGAGTGAGTTTTGGGAGCACGTGAGTGTGTATTGGGCGCACCTGAATTAGCGCGTTGACAGAGCTTTATCTCCCTAAAAAAAACGTGGATCTACTGTGCCTTTAAATATGTGTACTTTTGTCTTTTCTTCGTTTAAAAAAAAAGGGGGGGGGGGGAGGGGGAAGAAAGAGACAACATGTCATGCTTGCAAACATTCGATAACAGTCAGAAATCTGTTAGAAGTGTGAAACCTAGACCAACTGCAGACAGCTGGAGCCCGTCTTGGTGAAGCACACGTTACAGCAACTTATACTGGAGTGTTCGTCATCTATGTCTCAATGCAGTTATCATCCAGCTTGAAAGGACACTGGGTTTTCACAATATACAAAACTTACTTTTCCCTTTTATTTGTTGGAATGTTGTAATAAAAACATAAATGACATACAAAGACTGTCTTTCTTATTAACCGAGTCAATTAGGCATGCTTAAATGAGCTTCGGGATGGGGGGGGGGGGGGCATAAAGTACTAGATAGTGACACAGGTACATAAGGCCTCTTTGGCTTTAGGATTGTTCACGCGGTTTCACAGTTCCAAAATACAAAGTCTTGTTCACCTACATGCGATTTGATGCAGAGTGCTTTGTATTTTTTTCGGAAACGGCATGATAGTGTAGCGATAAGCTAAGCATTAGAGAAAGGTAAACATTGGCCAACTATTGGACATCAATTGCCCAGCAACGCCATAAACAAACAATAAATGCTGGGTATTGGTTGCGTCCTGCTGTGAGGGACATCAAGCTAGTTATCATAAATTGAGCCGAAAGATAACCGGACACGTTTTACAATGTTTTGGGTTCATCTGATTCAAATGTGTTGCTGGAGTATTCGTACTTTGTTAGCTTTTTCGTCTTCATCTTCACCGAATGTAAGCTCCAGAGGAAAGTTTTGGGTGTTCGTCGACTTCCAAACTTTAATCTTGTTTCAGAGTCTGAGTTTTGTGTGCATATCCGTTTTATAGGTCTAGTTTGTTTGTATGAAGATCTCGATTCCTTGCTGTCGACCAGACGTTGTTGTTCGTCCATCACAGATGAGCACCACTCTTGCCTTCATCTGTTGTCAAACGATAAATTATTGTCTGTGAGACCGCAGGTGATTTATAAGCCCAATATGTGCCCGAAAGGATCAGGGCCAATGAGGACACGGAACAATGTCTGTCTGTAGGTAGAGGTGCTAAAAACGACATAAATATGTCTAGAAAATGTATAGTAATGGAATAGACGCACACAAAGAAAAATAGTCTTGTGTGAATTGGTTATATTGCTCTTTAACCACTCTCTACATTTTAACAGTTCTGACAACGAAGGCGAAAGCGATATCTTATTCACTGCTATTAAATCTTGCTCTGGGGATCAGACCAGCCGCTACTCCATTGAAAATCGTTTCATTCATTGTTTTGGAGTTCTCATCCCTGGAGGGATCTTAGTCCACAGAACTCTAAGAATTTATGTTTTTTTTTTTTTTGTAGAATTTCAGTTCAAAATCTCCGATCTTTTCCCCCAAAGACTGAGTAAAAGATCATGACTTGCAACCGTAATTTGCCGCAGGAAGGAGACCTGATTTCAGCATGTTAACTTTAACCGGCATGCAGTTGCTGTAAATTTATTTGTTTATGCTGTTTAGCCTCTACACAGCTTGTTCTGAATTGTTTTGTACAGTCGCCACTGCTATTCACTATTGATATCAAATATTTACAAAGCTGTGACATTTTCAGTCTTGTTATCGATTTTAACACGTTGCTGTTGTGCTCCACATATCGTAGACATTTTGTGTTTTGAAATTCAATTCAGAAACGGATTTTCTTCTTCGCTGTACTTCTTAACCTTTAGAATCAAGCTCTGTGCTCTGTTGGAAAAGAGAACTGTGTTGTCTGCATATCTGAGTCTTGGGCATGTTTACTTTCAAACGTAAGTAGGTTGAAACTTTTCGCTAACTGTACTTTTCATAATATTCTCAGCATGTACATACAAAAGGAATGGTGAGAGGCTTTATACCTATACTATTGTACGTTGTTGTATTGTATGTTGCTGTAGTGTACGTTCTAGTACTGTACGTTGCTGTGTTGTACGTTGTTGTAGTGTACGTTCTAGTACTGTACGTTGCTGTGTTGTACGTTGTTGTAGTGTACGTTCTAGTACTGTACGTTGCTGTGTTGTAAGTTGTTGTAGTGTACGTTCTAGTACTGTACGTTGCTGTGTTGTAAGTTGTTGTAGTGTACGTTGTTGTATTGTAAGTTGCTGTATTAAACGTTGTAGTATTTTACGTTATTGTACCGTATGTTGTTGTAGTGTTGGTTTTAGTATTGTATGTTGTTGCAGTGTAGGTTGTAGTGTTGTATGTTGTTCTATTGTATGTCGTTTTAGTGTACGTTGCAGGTTAACTTCTAAACATTGAACAGGTTACAGCTCTTCACTAACTGGACTTATCATAATATTCTTAGCATGCACATACAAAAGGAATAGTGAGAGACTGTACGCCTGTACTATTGTACAGTGCAGTACTGTAAATTGTTGTAGTTTATGTTGTTGTATTGTACATTGTTGTATTGTATGTTATTATAGTGTAGGTTGCAATATTGTACATTGCTTCATTATTTATTGCTGTATTGTAAATTAGTGTATTTTATGTTGTAGTGCAGGTTTTAATATTGTTCATTGGTTCATTATATATTGATGTATTGTAAATTAGTGTATTTTATGTTGTAGTGCAGGTTTTAATATTGTTCATTGGTTCATTATATATTAATGTATTGTACATTAGTGTATTTTATGTTGTAGTGCAGTTTGTAGTAATGTACATTTTGTATGTTGTGAATGCATTTGCCGAGAAGTACAACCGCAGCAAAGCCCCAACAAGCCGTCACAGCGTTATCCCGAATGACCAGACAATGTCACATTTCCGAAACATCCCGAGGAGAAAAGATCTAAACCCCAACATAAAGTATATTAGCAAGCTTCACTATATAACAAATACAAACAAAACGTGAACGTTGCGGCTATTGGGCCTTTATAATAATGGACAATATGGATCAATCTCACCATCCGTAGGAGAAGGCAGAAATAAAGTTCTTTGGACACATTTTTAGTAAAGGTTAGAGCTGATGAGCCAGGTGCAAGTTGCAAAATTATATAGAGTAGTCAACAAAACAAAACAAACAAACAAACAAAATAAAGAGAAAAACCCACAACAGCCAACTTTCAGAATGCTGGAGATTTATTGGATGGGAGCTCACATTTCAAACAATAACCTATCTCCTGCTGGCCCTTTTATCTTTATGGCAGTCCAGTCTTCACAGCAAGCGAATGTGAGCTTAAATGTTCATTTGTTTCACCTTATTGCTTTGTATTAATGTAGTTTAGCATGCAGCCTTATATCAGTCATGTTATACAACCCGATCATCAATGTTTATGCTCGTAACAATGTGTGTGTGTGTATGTGTGTGAGTGTGTGTGTGTGTGTGTGTGTGTGTGTGTGCATGTGTGTTTTTCATAGGAACGAATTAATCGTTCTCACTTTATTATTATTATTTTGTTGAACAATCGTTCGGTAAACGTTTGGTATACGACGACAGAATCGAAAAGCATTAAGTACGTGTACCGAGTTAGGACTGTTCTAATGTTTGGTTTGTAAAGTGTTGCAGTCGTCACACTCGGATCTATCTATACGCTAGACGGTATCTAGTCTGCGGTAACACGTCTCATGAGGATAATCTCAGCACACAGAACGGGAAACCTCCCAGTGTTGATGTCTTCTTCACTTATTCTCTAAGCGCTTTGACTGTCAAGGGGAGCCTAATGTTTGTATACTAGTAGTAAACTTGCTATAATTATTTCCCTTTGTTGGAAGCTTTGATTTATTTGGAATATACAGACAGTATAATAACTTAAGAGTGTGCAAAGTGTTAGTATTGGCCCCATGAGAGATGAGCACCTTGTTTGATATCAAGGATGCGATACATCCCTTCTTTGCCATTTAGTAGCAGTTAGGCACACGGTGCTGCAGGCGAAGTCATACCTCTTAGTAGCTGCAGACACAGATCACCATTTTGCACGAAGAGCTGGACGCAGTGAAGGGTAGTGGCTGATAAAAGGGAATTCGTGGAGAGTTCAGGCGGAGGACACGATCAGACAGGTTTGCATACTGGAGAACATGAGGCAAGAAGAGCAGTGGGTCAGTGTTCTAGCTGAACAGTCAGACTTGGTTAGAGTCATCATAGTATTGACCTGGGAATGCTGGGAATGGCCAGCAGGTGTCACTGAGTGGACATTCAGCAGTTAGTTAAGAATATTGCACGCTCAGGTGATGTGATGATTTGTTTAGATGGTTCAATGTCAAGAGAAAAACGAAGTGCGTGTGGGTTCATACCATAAGCTAATGGATGACATTTGGTGCAAGAAAGCCTAGCATATGATACCGTAAAACCCATTTTAAGAATGGAGATGGAGACGGTCACTGGAGGTCTTCGCTGGCTAGAGAACACACTGTACACACATCGTGATTGCAACTGACTCAGAAAGGATGCTAAGGAAAGTGAGGGCAGGTATGTTTTGCTTCAGAGGTTACTGATGTAAAGTATAGTCTGGATCTCTCCTCCGGTTTATGCCGGTTGTGCTGGAGAATGAACAAACCGCCAGACTGGCTGGCCCAGCACAACTTGGTGGAATACTGATGCATGATAAGGTAGACGTTGTTAAGGCCCTCTAGTAGTATGTGTACAATTTGGAGGAGCAAATGGCTCATCACGGGCTGGTGAGATTGAAGCAGCGAGGAGTGGTGAGGTGATCTGGTGAGATTGATGCAGTGAGTAGTGACGATGGAATCTGGTGAGATTGATGCAGTGAGTAGTGACGAGCGGATCTGATGAGATTGATGCAGCGGGGAGTGACGAGCGGATCTGGTGAGATTGATGCAGCGGGGAGTGACGAGCGGATCTAGTGAGATTGATGCAGCGGGGAGTGACGAGCGGATCTGGTGAGATTGATGCAGCGGGGAGTGACGAGCGGATCTGGTGAGATTGATGCAGCTGGGAGTGACGAGCGGATCTGGTGAGATTGATGCAGCAGGGAGTGACGAGCGGATCTGGTGAGATTGATGCAGCCAGGAGTGACAAGCGGATCTGGTGAGATTGATGCAGTGAGTAGTGACGAGCGAATCTGATGAGATTAATGCTATGGGGAGTGACGAGGGGATCTGGTGAGAGTGATGCAGCGAGGAGTGACGAGGGTATCTAGTGAGATTGATGCAATGGGGAGTGACGAGGGCATCTGCTGAGATTTATGCAGCGAGGAGTGATGAGGGGTATTGGTGAGAGTGATGCAGCGGGGAGTGACGAAAGGATCTGGTGAGAGTGATGCAGCGGGGAGTGACGAGCGGATCTGGTGAGATTGATGCAGCAGGAAGTGACGAGCGGATCTGGTGAGATTAATTCGATGGGGAGTGACGAGGGGATCTGGTGTGAGTGATGCAGTGAGGAGTGACGAGGGGATCTGGTGAGAGTGATGCAGCGAGGAGTGGCGAGGGGATCTGATGAGAGTGATGCAGCGAGGAGTGGTGAGTTGATCTGGTGAGAGTGATGCAGCGAGGAGTGGCGAGGTGATCTGGTGAGAGTGATGCAGCGAGGAGTGGCGAGTTGATCTGGTGAGAGTGATGCAGCGAGAAGTGGTGAGTTGATCTGGTGAGAGTGATGCAGCGAGGAGTGGTGAGTTGATCTGGTGAGAGTGATGCAGCGAGAAGTGGTGAGTTGATCTGCTGAGAGTGATGCAGCGAGAAGTGGTGAGTTGATCTGGTGAGAGTGATGCAGCGAGGAGTGGTGAGGGGATCTGGTGAGAGTAATGCAGCGAGAAGTGACAAGGGGATCTGATGAGAGTGATGCAGCGAGGAGTGGCGAGGGGATCTGGT
>CAJHNH020001835.1:670583-680583 GCA_905116865.2 Candidula unifasciata | reverse complement strand
ACATACATACATACATACATACATACATACATACATACATACATACATACATACATACATACATACATACATACATACATACATACATACATACATACATACATACATACATACATACATACATACATACATACATACATACATACATACATACATACATACATACATACATACATACATACATACATACATACATACATACATACATACATACATACATACATACATACATACATACATACATACATACATACATACATACATACATACATACATACATACATACATACATACATACATACATACATACATACATACATACATACATACATACATACATATACATACATACATACATACATACATACATACATACATACATACATACATACATACATACATACATACATACATACATACATACATACATACATACATACATACATACATACATACATACATACATACATACATACATACATACATACATACATACATACATACATACATACATACATACATACATACATACATACATACATACATACATACATACATACATACATACATACATACATACATACATACATACATACATACATACATACATACATACATACATACATACATACATACATACATACATACATACATACATACATACATACATACATACATACATACATACATACATACATACATACATACATACATACATACATACATACATACATACATACATACATACATACATACATACATACATACATACATACATACATACATACATACATACATACATACATACATACATACATACATACATACATACATACATACATACATACATACATACATACATACATACATACATACATACATACATACATACATACATACATACATACATACATACATACATACATACATACATACATACATACATACATACATACATACATACATACATACATACATACATACATACATACATACATACATACATACATACATACATACATACATACATACATACATACATACATACATACATACATACATACATACATACATACATACATACATACATACATACATACATACATACATACATACATACATACATACATACATACATGTATCTCCCGGGATAGTGAAAGAATTCTCTGTGTGCTACCCCATCTTGGTCTACACCACTGACCTAGGTGAAAGTGGTCAACGAAAGAGAATTAGAAATTAGAATTGGAGCCAAGATCATATTTTTTTTAATCTGACTCCGTCAGAACCTGAAGCGACGACTGTCCGACCCGCCTAGCCGCTACATCACAACTGCTGCCAGTCTACTACTACTGTACAAGATTTACGACAGAACATTGAAAAATAAAAAAAAACTGATCCTAGTTCTCACCTATCATAAAATTGGTTTTCATTCAGGTTTTCACCGACGGCTCTGCTATAGATGCAGTCAAAAAGGGGGATTGTGGAATTTACATTAAACCCCCTAGCAGTAGAGCAGAAACTCTCTCTCTCTCTCTCTACCAGCAGGTGATATCTGCACTAACTTCAGAGCTGAGGCAACTGCCCTCCTTTCTGCAGTCCAACATCTCATCACTCAAGAAAACAGAGGGCACACAATTTTTATACTTAGTGACTCATTGTCTGTTCTCCAAGCACTATTAAGCAAAAAAAAAACAAGACAAACTAAGTGCAGATCTAAGGACCAACATCGGCTTACTCTCCAAGGAAGCAGAACTGGTCTTGCAGTGGATACCAGCCCACTGTGGTATTCAAGGAAATGAGAGAGCAGATGAGTTGGCAAAAGCTGGGAGTAATCTTCCATAACCTCCTCCTATACACACAGCTACAAGGAAACCAAAACAGCGCTAAAGCAGTCTTTCAAGCGGGAGTGGAGAAGGCAGAATGGAGATTACAGACCAGAGAGTGACAGCATAAACAAACTCAACAGGAAAGAACAAACATCAATTTTTAGACTTCGGACTGGACACTGTGGTCTTCGAGCACACCTGCACAGGATAGGCATAAAAGAATCTGCTGCCGGTGATTGTGGAGCAGAAAGACAGACCCCTGAGCACATACTACAGCACTGCCCTAAACTCTCCCAGCAAAGACTGGATCTGGCCCAAGGGAGCCACATTGCAAGAGAAGCTATGGGGGACCGGTGGCGACCTTAAACGCACAATCCTATTTGTGACCCAGTCGGGATTCAATGTTTAGCGTGACTGATGTCGAACGCAGAAGAAGAAGAATAAAATTGTGAAATCCCTACCACCAGTAAATTAGTTACAGTAAAAAAAATCATGGGATCATGCATTTTTCTTGTGGCAACTTAATGGTGTAAGTCCTGGACTCTCACTCAGTCACTGGGGGCAAAGCTTTTGAATTGAAATGTTACAGAAACCTTATCAGAATACTATTGGATCAAGAGGAGGCTAAGCAAGGATCAACAAACATGCCATAGAAGACGACTAGTTCAGTATCTAATGAAATCGCATATGCTGGGCATAAAGATCCAGACATCGCAGCCGAGCAGCAGACACACAAAAATCGTGCCAACCCTGTGAAACAGATGTGCACACAATACTAAGTTTTTTGGAACAGGACTAGAGTTCAGAGGTGGACGAACGACCAGAACTTTCCGCCTGAGTCTACAGGCACTGACGGCGAAGACGAAAAAGAAAACACGCCAACCGCCCTTTGAAAAGCTAGTGCAGACAGAAGGCGGAGGGCCATCATATTTTGAAGTATACAGTGAAGCGAACAAAAAAATCCTTTTCCTTATCTAAATTCATCAGTCAAAGAGCGGGTGAACATTGTGCTATGTTTTAAGCTAGGCTGCGATATCTGCGAGATCGGTCCAACACATCTCACTTCAGTACAACAACAGTTTGTCACTTTTTATTAACCATCTGTTAGGAGGCAGTAAGCTAGGCTACGATTTCTGCGAGATCGTCCCAGAGCATCTCACTTCCGTACAAAAACAGTTTGCCACTTTTTATTAACTATCTGTTAAGAGGCAGTAAGCTAGGCTACGATTTCTGCGAGATCGTCCCAGAGCATCTCACTTCCGTACAACAACAGTTTGCCACTTTTTAATTACAGATATTTTAGGGGAAAGTACTGTAAGTCAAACATCTGGAAGCCAAAGACACTCAGCAAACACATAAAACTTCAGATCTTCAACTCTTGTGTGATTCCAGTAGTTACTTATGGAGACGAGAGTTGCAAAGCTACAGTAGCTATAAACAAAAATTGACTCTTTTGAGATCAAATGTCTTAGAAGAATAGTTAAATCTCCATGAGACAGATTTCAAATCCAATACTCAAATTCGACAAGAAACCAAGCATGACAATGTATCTTGTTTTTATCAGCAAGCGACGCTGGAACTTCATCGACCATGCACTCAGAATGGATAAGACAAGACTCCCCATAAAGCCCTCATATGGACACCGTAAGGGGGGAAAAAACGAGGAAGACAAAGAGACTCTGCGTAGAACCATTATCAGGGAAGACTTAGTTATGGTCATAATGAATATACAATACCTAAATCAGGTGGCAAGAACCGCCAAACATGGAGAGCCATGACCTCTGCCCTATGCACCACCTTAGGGTCAAGAGGAAATACTAACTAACTTACCGCTCCTACCCCCACCCGACTCAACGGAGTCCCCAAACCTACAGGGACCGGCGAGGGGGGGGGTGGGGGGGGGGGTAATAACAATCAAAGCTGTAGTTTCCCAAAGCTGAATTTGAGTTTTGTCTCGTTGCAGGTGCCAGACTGTGCAGAAACATGTACTCCTACTTGCTACGTGCGCTGAAGAAACATGTCTACGTGCTGGCTGTACTCGGCTGCCTGGCCGTGTATTTCAGACTGGTCTTCAGACCTCATCGAATTCTTTTTAAACAACAGCTCTCCGTGAGCCTCACACAGAAACACTCGAAACAAGGATTTCTATTACCAGGCAAATTTTATTAATAACAGCCATAGACACTAGCAACTTTCATCTGTCATATGTGTAGACTGGAATTAAAGTGAACATCTTTATATTACCATTAGCGCCGCTATACACAAGGACGACTTTGTTCAGACCTAACCCGCGGGCAAACATAGACATACATATACGCACATACACATACGCACATACATATACGCACATACACATAGAAAACAGAGAAAGTCATTGGTCCCCAACCTTGATGTGCAAGATCTTCTCAGTCCACTCATACACGATCCACCATGTCAATTTCTTGATGTTGTCCACTCATACACGATCCACCATGTCAATTTCTTGATGTTGTCCACTCATACACGATCCACCATGTCAATTTCTTGATGTTGTCCACTCATACACGATCCACCATGTCAATTTCTTGATGTTGTCCACTCATACACGATCCACCATGTCAATTTCTTGATGTTGTCCTCTCATACACGATCCACCATGTCAATTTCTTGATGTTGTCCTCTCATACACGATCCACCATGTCAATTTCTTGATGTTGTCCACTCATACACGATCCACCATGTCAATTTTTTGATGTTGTCCACTCATACACGATCCACCATGTCAATTTCTTGATGTTGTCCACTCATACATGATCCACCATGTCAATTTCTTGATGTTGTCCACTCATATACGATCCACCATGTCAATTTTTTGATGTTGTCCACTCATACACGATCCACCATGTCAATTTCTTGATGTTGTCCACTCATACATGCCTAGTCCTGTCCATTTCTTGATGTTGTCCACTCATACATGATCCACCATGTCAATTTCTTGATGTTGTCCACTCATACATGCCTAGTCCTGTCCATTTCTTGATGTTGTCCACTCATACATGCCTAGTCCTGTCCATTTCTTGATGTTGTCCACTCATATATGCCTAGTCCTGTCCATTTCTTGATGTTGTCCACTCATACATGCCTAGTCCTGTCCATTTCTTGATGTTGTCCACTCATACATGATTCGTCCTGTCCATTTCTTGATGTTGTCCACTCATACATGCCTAGTCCTGTCCATTTCTTGATGTTGTCCACTCATACATGATCCACCATGTCAATTTCTTGATGTTGTCCACTCATACATGCCTAGTCCTGTCCATTTCTTGATGTTGTCCACTCATACACGATCCACCATGTCAATTTTTTGATGTTGTCCACTCATACACGATCCACCATGTCAATTTCTTGATGTTGTCCACTCATACATGCCTAGTCCTGTCCATTTCTTGATGTTGTCCACTCATACATGCCTAGTCCTGTCCATTTCTTGATGTTGTCCACTCATACATGCCTAGTCCTGTCCATTTCTTGATGTTGTCCACTCATACATGCCTAGTCCTGTCCATTTCTTGATGTTGTCCACTCATACATGCCTAGTCCTGTCCATTTCTTGATGTTGTCCACTCATACATGCCTAGTCCTGTCCATTTCTTGATGTTGTCCACTCATACATGATTCGTCCTGTCCATTTCTTGATGTTGTCCACTCATACATGATTCGTCCTGTCCATTTCTTGATGTTGTCCACTCATACATGATTCGTCCTGTCCATTTCTTGATGTTGTCCACTCATACATGATTCGTCCTGTCCATTTCTTGATGTTGTCCACTCATACATGATTCGTCCTGTCCATTTCTTGATGTTGTCCACTCATACATGATTCGCCCCGTTCACATATCGATGATGTCCACTCATACATGCTCCGCCATATCCATTTCTTGATGTTGTCCACTCATACATGATTCGCCCTGTTCACATATCGATGATGTCCACTCATACACGCTCCGCCTTATCAATTTCTTGGTTTGTCCACTCATACATGCTTCGTATTTTTTTCTCTCTCTACTCAGTATATTTTTGGTTCTGCCCATTTTGTTAAGCTCTCCACTCAAACATTCTTCGTCCTGTCCATTTATTGATGTTGTCCACTCAACTCGGTCTTAGTTCTGTTCATTTCTTGATGTTGTCCACTCAACACGGTCTTCGTCCTGTCCATTTATTGATGTTGTCCACTCAACACGGTCTTAGTTCTGTCCATTTATTGATGTTGTCCACTCAACACGGTCTTAGTTCTGTCCATTTATTGATGTTGTCCACTCAACACGGTCTTCGTTCTGCCCATTTCTTCATTTTGTCTACTCACACACCCTGGTACTAGTAATGTATACAAGTAGGTTTCTTCTTATTGGTGAATGTTATTGACATCTAAATTAT
The DNA here is from genome assembly GCA_905116865.2 of Candidula unifasciata. Taxonomy (NCBI): domain Eukaryota; kingdom Metazoa; phylum Mollusca; class Gastropoda; order Stylommatophora; family Geomitridae; genus Candidula; species Candidula unifasciata. The sequence goes on along the minus strand of CAJHNH020001835.1, from coordinate 674,344 downwards.
ATTTTAACCATAAGTTAATTTGATATTCTGTCATGGCTACCCTTCTGTTTCCGCAGATGAATCCCGGGAACACACTAACAGATCACAAGCGTCTACCGTAGCCATGGCAACAAACAGTGCGCTAAACAAGACATGGTCATGTGACCCACACAAGCGTCACCCCAACTTCACATCCTGTCCACAGTGTTTCAGACCAGCCACAGCCCAGGTCGCCAGCAGCATCAAAGAAATTGGAAACTTAGACCACTTTATACCAGATAAACAGCCTGGTATTTTCACACCTAAACTGGAGATTGTGGAGAGACTGATCACCGAATACCTCATTACTCCTCAGCTGAAGTGCCCCTACCTGCTTATCCTACAACCATCAGTGTTGAGCCGACAAGTTGACAGGGATCTTATTCGGAACACCTGGGGGAGCGTGGCTAAGACACAGATTTGGCCAGGCCGCAACATTAATGCTGACGTGAAGGTGGTCTTTGTGATTGCCCGACAGGCTTCTGAAGAACCAAACAAACAAAATCAAACCAACAGAAATCAGACTCAACAAGAGCAAATCCAGTCAGAGGCTGACCTGCATAACGATATCCTCTATATTGACATGATCGACAGCTATCGAAACATAACGTTGAAAATGTTGTCAGCGTTTAAATGGGTCAGGGATAATTGTCCATGTGTAAGTTTTGTTTTGAAGATTGACGCTGATACTTTCGTCAACGTGCCACTCTTGTTAGACGCACTGCTGTACTCGGAGAGTCGTCTGGAGTTCTCTGTCCTTGGTTCAAACACCACAGGTAAAAATAAAGTCAAGAGGACAGGTAAATGGAAGGTCGACAAGTCCCTGTATCCAATGGCCAGGTACCCGGAATATATTTCAGGTACTCTCAAGTTATTTGTCTGTCTGTTTGTCTGTCTACCTCTCTGTCCTCCATCCATCTGTCCTTTTCCCGTCCGTCTGTCTATATTTTTGGCTTTTGATCTGTCTGTAACAGGCTGGTACATATATGTTGTTAGCCTGGTAATCATTTTGGTTTCGCTGCACTTGGCGTACTCAAACTGGCAGGTTTGGAAATCGGAGCTCTCTGGAAGTGCCCAGGGAGACTCAAATTTAATAAAAGGCCCGACGATGGTAGAAAGGCGCTCCTTTGCTCTTTGGTTTCGCCACTCGCCCTAGGGACATGTCTAACTGTCACTGCAGAAGTGTCGATTACTTGGCTCACTGGTTTTGTGTTGTAGCTGTATGTTCAGTAGTTAGATTGTGTTAGATCTAGATTTCTTGTTTGCTTCCTGCGTGTTAATTCTGATAGTAGGTGACTGGAGGCTGACTCTCATCTTTGTTAGTTGGAGTGTTTAGCACATAGTCTGTCCAAACATGTTGTTGATTGTTCTTCTTCTTCTTCAGCCTTTCTATCCCCCAATGGAGCATAGGCCCTCAACCAACTCACGCCAAGTCGTTCTATCCTTCGCCATTGCATGGACCTCTCCCCTTGTCCTCCCAATCTTTCTAATATCATTCTCCAGCTCTCTTCTCCGTGTGTTTTTTGGCCTTCCTTTATTCCTATGCCCCTGTGGGTTCCAATGCAAAGACATTCTAGTTATGCTGTTTTCTCAGTGTGTGCCCTATCCAACGCCCGCGTCTTTTCCTCACCTCCTGATCCACTGGAGCCTGTTAAGTTCTCTCCCAAAGTTCTACATTAGTTATTCTATCATACCATTTTATTCCCTCTTTTCTGCGCAGGCACCAGTTAATGAATGTCTGTAATTTATTAGTAATTGCCTTGGTTGTTCTCCATGTTTCCGCCCCATACAATAGTACTGATTTGACATTGGAATTAAAAATTTGTAGTTTAGTATTTCTTTTAATTTCTTTTGACCTCTACAAATTCCCTATTGCTATAAAAGCCCCTCTTGCCTTTTGTATTCTTATTTTAATATCTCTATCAGTTCCTCCATCTTTATCTACATTACTGCCTAAATAGGTGTACGACTCCACGTCTTGGAGAGGGGTGCCATTAAGAGAAACCACATTACTATTTGCCTGATTTATTCTCATTATCTTTCTTTCCTTTATGGATTTTCAGACCAAGCTGCTGTGATCTCGCATCAAGTATATTTAATTTATCTTGTATCTGATTCCGTGAATGGGACAGAAGGGCAATATCATCAGCGAAGTCCAGATCATCAAGCTGTTTTGTATAGGTCCACTGAATTCCATTCTTGGTGTTAGCAGTTACTGTTTTCATAGTCCAGTCTATAGCCAGTAAAAATAAGAGAGGCGACAAAAGACATCCCTGTCGCACACCTGTTTTTATTTCAAATGATGTCAAATGCTTTTTCATAGTCTATAAATCCAATGTAAAGTGGTGAGTTCAGTTCAAATGCTTTGCTCTATTATAATACGTAATGTGGCTATCTGATCAGTACAGGATCTGTTTGACCGAAAACCTGCCTGCTCATCTCTTGGCATTTTATCAATAGCATCTTTTAATCTTTCCGAAATAATTCTACTTAATATTTTTCCAGGAACTGACAGCAACATAATTCCTCTTTAGTTTTCACACTCCTGTAGATCACCTTTTTTTTGGGCAGTTTCACAAGATATCCTTCTCTCCAGTCTGCTGGTATTTCTTCGGTCTCCCAGACTTTACTGAATAATCTATGTAGCAATTCTGTTGATGTGTTTATGTTGGTCCTGATGGCTTCAGCTGGGATACCATCTGGGCCTGCTGCCTTTCCTTCCTTAACTCTTTGAGTCCCAGGGGGTTTAGCTTCACATGCCCAATGGGTAGTAAAAAGAGACAAAAATCGACACATCATGCGTTCATTGGGCTTCTAGGTAGGAACCTATGAACGTATGATGCGTTCCCTGGGACTCAAAGAGTTAAGAAGATTTATAGCTTTTCTAATTTCCTCTTTGGATGGTATCTCACAGTTGATATCCAGTTCCATTTCTAAAGGCTGGATATCTGGGGAAACCTCTGGGCCTGGTCTATTTAGAAGCATTTTAAAATATTCAACCCATCTGTCCATTTGATCTTTAGTGTTAGTAAGTACCTTTCCTTGACTATTTTTGATTGATCCAGTTGGCTGACTATATTTACCTACTAATTTTCTTGTGTTACTGTAAAGTTCTCTGAGTTTTCCTTTTGCTGCTGCTGTCTCCGCTTCTTGTGCTAGATCATTTAGATATTTCACTTTATCTGCCCTTATATGCCTCCTAACTTCCTTGTTGGCTTCTGTGTAATTCTCCTAAGCTCTAGCTTTAGCAGCTCTAGTTTTGCTATTGTTTAATTCTGCCTTTTTACTTTTCCTATCTTCAATCAGTTTAATGGTTTCTGGTGTTATCCATGCTTTATGTTTCCTTTCTTTCTTGCCAAGAACTTCTGCGCAAACTTCATTCCAGATTCCTTTGATCTGATCCCAGCAGACTTCTGTGTTGACATCTTCAGCTGCTGCAACACCTGGTACTTATTAGAGACTGTAACTGAAAACTGTTCCTTAATTTCTTTATCTCTGAGAAAGCCTACATTATATTGGTTTCTATGATTATAAGATGTTATATATCTTTTTAGTTTCAATTTGATTTTACTTATCACCAGGAAATGGTCAGTAAATACATCGGCACCTCTGAAAGCCCTAACATCGTAAAGGGATAATCTAAACTTCTTGTTAATACATATGTGGTCAATTTGATTAGTTGTCTTATGGTCTGGTGATTCCCATGTTGCCTTGTGTATTCTTTTATGGGGAAAAATACTTCC
>CAJHNH020001835.1:648083-665583 GCA_905116865.2 Candidula unifasciata | reverse complement strand
GGAGGCGAAAGTTGAAGACTCGGACAGCTATAGGGAAGCGAACTGCAGACACAGACAGCAATAGGAGAACGACAGTTGCAGACACAGACAGCAATAGGAGAACGAACGAAATGTGCAGACACAGACAGCAATAGGGGAGCGAAAGTTGCAGACAGCAAAAGGAGAGGAAAGTTGCACACACATACAGCATTAGGAGAACGAACGTTACAGACAGCAATAGGAGAACGAAAGTTACAGACACAGACAGCAAACGGAGAACGACAGTTGCAGACACAAACAGCAAACAGGGAACGAAAGTTGCAGACACAGACAGCAAACGGAGAACGACAGTTGCAGACACAGACAGCAAACGGAGAACGACAGTTACAGACACAGACAGCAAACGGAGAACGACAGTTGCAGACACATACAGCAAACGGAGAACGACAGTTGCAGACACAAACAGCAAACAGGGAACGAAAGTTGCAGACACAGACTGCAACAGGGGAACGAAGGTTGCAGACACAAACAGCAAACGGAGAACGAAAGTTGCAGACACAAACAGCAAACGGAGAACGACAGTTGCAGACACAGACAGCAAACGGAGAACGACAGTTGCAGACACAGACAGCAAACGGAGAACGACAGTTGCAGACACAAACAGCAAACGGAGAACGACAGTTGCAGACACAAACAGCAAACAGGGAACGAAAGTTGCAGACACAGACAGCAAACGGAGAACGACAGTTGCAGACACAGACAGCAAACGGAGAACGACAGTTGCAGACACAGACAGCAAACGGAGAACGACAGTTGCAGACACAGACAGCAAACGGAGAACGACAGTTGCAGACACAGACAGCAAACGGAGAACGACAGTTGCAGACACAAACAGCAAACAGGGAACGAAAGTTGCAGACACAGACAGCAACAGGGGAACGAAGGTTGCAGACACAAACAGCAAACGGAGAACGAAAGTTGCAGACACAGACAGCAATAGGGGAAAGAAAGTTGCAGACACAGACAACAATAGGAGAACGAAAGTTGCAGACACAGACAGCAAAGGGAGAACAAAATTTGCAGACATAGACATCAATAAGAGACCGAAAGTTGCAGACACAGACAGCATTAGGAGAACGAACGAAATTTGCAGACACAGACAGCAATAGGGGAGCGAAAGTTGCAGACAGCAAAAGGAGAGCTAAAGTTGCACACACATACAGCATTAGGAGAACGAACGTTACAGACAGCAATAGGGGAGCGAAAGTAGCAGACAGCAAACGGAGAACGACAGTTGCAGACACAGACAGCAAACGGAGAACGACAGTTGCAGACACAGACAGCAAACAGAGAACGACAGTTGCAGACACAGACAGCAACAGGGGAACGAAAGTTGCAGACACAGACAGCAACAGAGGAACGAAAGTTGCAGACACAGACAGCAAACGGAGAACGACAGTTGCAGGCACAGACAGCAAACGGAGAACAACAGTTGCAGACACAGACAGCAACAGGGGAACGAAAGTTGCAGACACAGACAGCAAAAGGAGAGCGAAAGTTGCAGACACAGACAGCAAACGGAGAACGACAGTTGCAGACACAGACAGCAAACGGAGAACAACAGTTGCAGACACAGACAGCAACAGGGGAACGAAAGTTGCAGACACAGACAGCAATAGGGGAACCAAAGTTGCAGACACAGACAGCAATATCAGAGCGAAAAGTTCAGACACAGACAGAAATAGGGGAACGAACGCTTTTCGGATTCCGGCTTGAGTTAGAAGTTGAACGGAGCAGTTATCGGTTACTACCCTTGTGCCATGATGTTGATTCGTTGTTGAAACAAACACAAGAAGGAAAGTCAACCGACTAGACAGAGTGACAGTTGTAAATTAATAGCGCTGTGTGTTGTCTGTGTCCATGTTGTTTACATTGACACTGTTGTGAAGAATTTATGTCTGGCAGTCAGTGGCAGAACTGTGTTCATATCATCGTCCTAATTTGTATATAAATAAAAGTCATTACAAATCCTTGAAACAATTGTTCTGTTTTAAACATGTCTGTCTGTCTGTCTGTCTGTCTGCCAGCCTGCCTCCCTGCATGTCTGTGCTGTCTGTCTGTCTGTATGTGTGTATGTCTGTATGAATGTATGTATCAATGTCCCTTGAATGCGGTACATTCTTTATATCTGCCCTGTCCATACTTCTTCCTCCATCCAGCAGTGTCCTATTGTGTACAGTCAGATAGATTCTCGACGAGTGAGGCTATTTGCTCATTTTAGCTGGAGGGTTGGCCGTACATCTGTACACATAGAGACTGGGCAGTAACTAAACATTTGTGGCTTAGGCGTTGCGAACGCGCTTTGTGATGCTGGGTTCATACCTAACTGCCTGCGATTTGGCAGCAGACCGCCTTGCCCTGGTTTCGACAGTCGTATCGAGATCGACTGTGCAGGAAGCAATGGCAAACTGCTGAATGTATATTTGCCTAGAAAAATTACAACGTCCTGTAACTGTAAAGGACACGTACACAACACAAACTGTGACTAGCTAGATCACTTAAGAGACAAAAACAGAGGAGCACAAATATAAACATGTCGACCGTCATTGTGAACCGGCAAAACAACAGATGATTGAAACAACCGGCAAGGTAAACATTAACCGGAAATACACAATAGGAGAACATATGGACAGGGAGAGCTAGTATGAAACAAAGCGTGCAAGGAGGAATGACAAAACTGGCAGAAAGTGTAACAATTAAATACAAAAATAATTTAGTTAGATAAAGGTATACAGAACACTGATTACTAAAGACCTTGTCTCCAACGAATGTGAACTCACAAGAGCAAAAAAACCATCAATGTACTGTCTACTGAAGCAAAAAAAAAAAAAACCATCAATGTACTGTCTACTGAAGCAAAAAAAAAAAAACATCAATTCACTGTCTACTGAAGCAAAAAAATCATCAATGTACTGTCTACTGAAGCAAAAAAAAACTATCAATGTACTGTCTACTGAAGCAAAGCGGTCTGTGCTGGCTGGGACTGTCTCCCACACGGAGATGGTCGTGTCCCAAAGGATCTGCTGTTTAGGAAACTAGGAACAGGGAATAGACCTATGGGAAGGCCAAAGATACGTTACAAAGACAGATGCAAACGTGACCTGATAGATACCAACATAGGCACAGAGATTTGTGGAAAATCAACTGAACTTTGCCTACTTTGGCGACAGAAAGTGAAAGACAGATTGTCGAAATTTGAAAGAAACCAAGCGCAGCGAGCTATACAAAGAAGACGCCAGAGAGGAAATCAGCAACATAACGTGGGGGTATCTACTTGTTTGTGTATCCTATGTGGCAGAGACTGTCATTCCCGCATCAGACTCTATAGTCACAGCAGAGGCTATTCCTAAAGCCAGCGGCACATCTCCAAAGTCCCCAGGGACTGACGGATGCCATTACATGACACAACTACTACAGTGTAGAGAATGCTGAAAGTAGCAATGAGGCCACGGCAAGCAAAACAGAGCCAGTAAACCACTATGACACACGCCCTTGAGAAGATGAGATCGGTTCTAGGTATTCCAGACGTGACGTGACGATGAGAACAGTTGCAGGTATGTCAGACTTGGAATGACGATGAAATTAGTTGCAGGTATGTCAGACTTGGTATGACGATGAAATTAGTTGCAGGTATGTCAGACTTGGTATGACGATGAAATTAGTTGCAGGTATGTCAGACTTGGTATGACGATGAAATTAGTTGCAGGTATGCCAGACATGGTATGACGATGAAATTAGTTGCAGGTATGTCAGACTTGGTATGACGATGAAATTAGTTGCAGGTATGTCAGACTTGGTATGACGATGAAATTAGTTGCAGGTATGTCAGACTTGGTATGACGATGAAATTAGTTGCAGGTATGTCAGACTTGGTATGACGATGAAATTAGTTGCAGGTATGTCAGACTTGGTATGACGATGAAATTAGTTGCAGATATGCCAGAATTGGTATGACGATGAAATTAGTTGCAGGTATGCCAGACTTGGTATGACGATGAAATTAGTTGCAGGTATGTCAGACTTGGTATGACGATGAGATCAGTTGCAGGTATGTCAGACTTTGTATGACGATGAAATTAGTTGCAGATATGCCAGACTTGGTATGACGATGAAATTAGTTGCAGGTATGTCAGACTTGGTATGACGATAAAATTAGTTGCAGGTATGTCAGACTTGGTATGACGATGAGATCAGTTGCAGATATGCCAGACTTGGTATGACGATGAAATTAGTTGCAGGTATGCCAGACATGGTATGACGATGAAATTAGTTGCAGGTATGTCAGACTTGGTATGACGATGAGAACAGTTGCAGGTATGTCAGACTTTGTATGACGATGAAATTAGTTGCAGATATGCCAGACTTGGTATGACGATGAAATTAGTTGCAGGTATGTCAGACTTGGTATGACGATGAGAGCAGTTGCAGGTATGTCAGACTTGGTATGACGATGAAATTAGTTGCAGGTATGTCAGACTTGGTATGTCGTGGAAATTAGTTGCAGATATGCCAGACTTGGTATGACGATGAGATCAGTTGCAGGTATGCCAGACTTGGTATGACAATGAAATTAGTTGCAGGTATGCCAGGCTTGGTATGACGATGAAATTAGTTGCAGGTATGTCAGACTTGGTATGACGATAAAATTAGTTGCAGGTATGTCAGACTTGGTATGACGATGAGATCAGTTGCAGGTATGCCAGACTTGGTATGACGATGAAATTAGTTGCAGGTATGCCAGACATGGTATGACGATGAAATTAGTTGCAGGTATGTCAGACTTGGTATGACGATGAGAACAGTTGCAGGTATGTCAGACTTTGTATGACGATGAAATTAGTTGCAGATATGCCAGACTTGGTATGACGATGAAATTAGTTGCAGGTATGTCAGACTTGGTATGACGATGAGAGCAGTTGCAGGTATGTCAGACTTGGTATGACGATGAAATTAGTTGCAGGTATGTCAGACTTGGTATGTCGTGGAAATTAGTTGCAGATATGCCAGACTTGGTATGACGATGAGATCAGTTGCAGGTATGCCAGACTTGGTATGACAATGAAATTAGTTGCAGGTATGCCAGGCTTGGTATGACGATGAAATTAGTTGCAGGTATGTCAGACTTGGTATGACGATAAAATTAGTTGCAGGTATGTCAGACTTGGTATGACGATGAGATCAGTTGCAGGTATGCCAGACTTGGTATGACGATAAAATTAGTTGCAGGTATGTCAGACTTGGTATGACGATGAAATTAGTTGCAGGTATGTCAGACTTGGTATGACGATGAAATTAGTTGCAGGTATGTCAGACTTGGTATGACGATGAGATCAGTTGCAGGTATGTCAGACTTGGTATGACGATGAGACCAGTTGCAGGTATGCCAGACTTGGTATGACGATGAGATCAGTTGCAGGTATGTCAGACTTGGTATGACGATGAGATCAGTTGCAAGTATGTCAGACTTGGTATGACGATAAAATTAGTTGCAGGTATGTCAGACTTGGTATGACGATGAAATTAGTTGCAGGTATGTCAGACTTGGTATGACGATGAAATTAGTTGCAGGTATGCCAGACTTGGCATGAGGATGAGATCAGTTGCAGGTATGTCAGACTTGCTATGACGATGAAATTAGTTGCAGGTATGCCAGACTTGGCATGACGATGAGATCAGTTGCAGGTATGTCAGACTTGGTATGACGATGAGACCAGTTGCAGGTATGTCAGACTTGGTATGACGATGAAATTAGTTGCAGGTATGCCAGACTTGGTATGACGATGAGACCAGTTGCAGGTATGCCAGACTTGGTATGACGATGAAATTAGTTGCAGGTATGTCAGACTTGCTATGACGATGAAATTAGTTGCAGGTATGCCAGACTTGGTATGACGATGAGACCAGTTGCAGGTATGTCAGACTTGGTATGACGATGAGATCAGTTGCAGGTATGTCAGACTTGGTTTGACGATGAAATTAGTTGCAGGTATGTCAGACTTGGTATGACGATCAGACCAGTTGCAGGTATGCCAGACTTGGTATGACGATGAAATTAGTTGCAGGTATGCCAGACTTGGTATGACGATGAAATTAGTTGCAGGTATGTCAGAAATGACCTGACGATAAGCAATGTATGAACAATGAACAGTGTGATCCACATAAAGTAGTGACATAGACTCCCAGTAGTACAACAGCAACCAGTTGTAACATTCGGTTGGTCTATGATCTTGCTGAACCTGTAGCAATCAGTTAGGTAAACCGGTATTATCCGTATCTGCACATTTTAAAGTACTGTTTATCTGGAAAAGAAAAATACATATTCACAAAGTATAAATCATTGTCATCATCATTATCCTTCTTTTTTTTTTTTCCCCTGGGTTGAAAATTAAACCCCAAAAATGCGTTTGGCACGTTGTATTGAGTTTTAAAGCTAGCCATCGGTATTTGCTTCTTTCCCACTCAACACATCTGATTTAACATATCCCTAAGAAGTCGCGTATACTGGTGCTTATTAATATCCAGTTAGTCTATCAACCCTTTCTGGCCCCGCCCCGTGTTTCCCAATGAGTACCGGTATTAATATTATAATTGATGTTTTATAGTTCCTTGGGAGTTTTATAGTTCCAGAATACCATGTTCTAAGCCAGTTCTGTGCGATATGAGAGTAGATAACTGTGTGTTGATATCAAAGGTCGTATAAGCAGAACAAGTATTTACCCGTATGCTAACATTCTAAACGATCGGATCACAACAGAAAACACGAAGTTCACATACACAGCACAATTTCCGAGAAAGTGACGAACTTTAGCCCCGTTACACGTCACCGAACTGTTTTAGGAAGTTTATTTATTTATTTGGAAGAGATGTCGACAGAGAAGTGACTGGGCGGGCGGGCGGGCGGGCGGGACAATGTGCTTTTCAGAACTGCATTTCTAAGCTATTTTATACGGCGCGCGTAACCTAGTCACAATTATAACCTAAAGCTGTGATAATATGTACATACAGCTACAGTGTACAATTGTCACATGACCAACCGACCAGTTGTCACATGCCATAAATCTCAATCACTCTCACAAACAGCTAACAATTGCAAAGTGCAAGGTTCAATCAAGGACTCCCAGAACTTTAAAGAAAACTCTCTAGCGACGTTGGTTAAACCTGACTTTCGCGGCGGCCGGGTGACGAACTCCTTGTGGTCCGGGTTCACTCCCGGGGGTAAGCAGAAAAGCCACATTTCTCCCAGATTAACGGTACCTATAATGGAATCAAGGCCGAAGGGTTGCGATATCCATAGTACCGAGCCAAAGGGTTTACAACTCATGGTTTCTGGATACGTAAAAAAAAATTTAAAAAAATAAAAAATATTCATTTCTCAGGATGTAGCTTCCACTTTAAATCAGTTACAGCATAAAAAGCAGACACTATATGGGGAAACTAGACGTTGCATCTTTAATTATAACACAATTATATAAAAGCATGCTGGAAAAAAAGACACGACGAGCTGGTGGCGAAAATGAATTACTGGGAAATATGACCGTTCAACTGCATGGGCAAATCAAAAAAAAATAGTCAGAGGAAAGAAAGGTCTAGTGGCAGAAACGATAAAATGATGGACTTTATGCCTTGAGGAACTTTTTCCTGCACAAATGAAACTGGATGTCAAATTTGTGAAACTATCTAAAGAACACATGCTTACCTCGTAATAATTCAGTATTACTAAATGGCAGACTCCTAATACAACCATTCAAATCAACAAGGTGTGGTCTTCCCAAAGAAGGTTGGCTGTAATGGCTGTAATTGTTGTTCGTCCCTCTCTTGATTGCATTTTCCCATTGTATCGCTGTCTACCGTTTGATTGCTTGCCTCCAACTTTTCCCTCCAGCATGGTGCTTACAAGAGTGATTTTTAATGTGGCTGAAATACTTCACATGTCTCTCCTTTCAATATGTGTTTCAGCAATGCTCTTTCAATCCCTGTTCAACACTTCTGCGTTTGAATGTTTTAGTCGGCATGGAGTGCGACACATTGTCTTTTTATCCAAACCTGAAGAGAATCAATATGACTTTTTATTTGTTTGTGAGCCCTCTCACTGAGTTCATTCACAAAGCTGTAGCCTGCACCCAGGGACGCAGCTACAACCATGGATCTAGCACACAGAGGACAAGTTTGAGAATCCCCGAGGGTGTCGAGAAATCTCAACCGGAACTTAGCAACGACTGAAATCAGTTTAAAGTCTTGCTCAGAGAAAGGTGACAGTCTCGAACTTACTACTGCCCCGGTCTTCGTTCCGGTCTCGTCTACAAGTAAGTATGTCGATTAAATACACGCTCTTTTTACCTATACGACACGGATATAACCTATGTGCACCTTTCTACTTCTAACTCAAGCCTGAGTTGAAAGAATCTCAGTGCAGTTCATGAACTCTAATGCACCGGCAAGGATTCGGAAATACTTTGCCACTTTGGGTAGATTTGTTCCGACTCAAAATTTTGCCTGGATAGTGCCATGAAGCGACTACCAATGTATTTTTTACGTATGCAACAATACACACGGGCGTCCGGTCTTACTACCCAGAGACCAGGGGAAATTACTAGAAGTCTAGAAGCCCACATAAAAAAATCCCAGCCTTCACTGGGATTTGTACCCGGGACCTCCAGCACACGAAGTATATGCCTTACCTCGAAACCACTTTCAAGAAAACAGCATGTCCTCACTTGCCTGTAGTTGAGTAAAGTTAGATTTCCTGGAAAAGGCTGCGTCATTGCAATCTGAAATCTCAGACATGAATATATTCCTGGACAAGTGGATTTCTTGGAAACAGCCAACAAACAACAAACAAGCTGTTGCAGGGTAGGGGAAGGGACTTTCACATGGGGAAGTTAGTTTATTTTGTGATTTAGAATACTTCTCTAGCAGACAGTCTGTAGCAGGCACATTCACCAGTAGACTAGCCCTGCAGAGACAAGCTTCCATAAGTGTGCTTTATAAGGGAACACTAAAGCTTGTGTAATGTGAGGCTCAGTCTCCGTTTGGAGACCAGTAGATTATCTTGTTCATCCTTGCTGGGCTGTATGTAGTGTTAGTCATTTATAATATTGGATGCTTATGTTTGTTTATCCTATACTGTTCTTACTCCATACTGTGTAGGTTACGTATGTCGGCATCTGTGGCACTGCATACAGGGTTTATAATTCGATGATGCCAGGTTTGATCCCACCTGTAGGTGATCTGGCAGCAGACCGCCTTGCATTGGTTTTAGCACTGGTATCGAGAGTCAGGAAGCAATGGCAAACTAATGAATGAAAAACTGTCTAGTAAAATCACAATAATCCCCAAAAAAATGCTTGGGTTGTAACTGCAAACTTTTGTACAGCAGGTGTGTCAAACAGACCCATGCAAGCACACCTGCAGCCCGTTGCATGCACACCTGTGGCTTACACTAAGGAAATATTGTGCAATAATTGTTATTACATGACCTTAGTTATTTGTCGTGTGTGGCCTTGATGACCACACAAATGTGACCCATCCGGTCCTCAGGGGGACCCACAGTTTGACATGCCTTCCGTAAAGTATACGCAGCTAAATTTTATTTAGCCGCCAGCATTTCAGGGAAATATTTCTCCCATGTTTCTGTTCTGCAGATGTGAAGACTGGTTCAGAAGACTGTTTTAGACAACACTTACGTATTCCTACTCCTAGGGCTAAATACAAATATTTTTTTTTAAATATTAAAAAAAAAACACTGTAGGACACTAACACTGTATGTCACTGTTTTATCAGGGTAAAAAGCACCAACATATGTTCAAACTATTCAGTGTGGGAAACATGGAGACGTGACCCTGCAGCTTGGCACCAGAAGATGCTGAGCAAGTGCTCCAACACTGTCAGTTGTATCATCTGCCAACTGAGACGCAATATGGGCTGTTCTGACCACAGTGAAGACAAAGCTGTATGGTACATGTGGAGATAATTGACTGTAGGATAGCTTTCATAAAGGCTACCGGCCTCCTGATAAAAAGTTTTCTGACAAAAAAAGACAAAGACTGCAAGCAAGCCAGTATACAAAAAAAAAATCAATTCCTAAAGATAGGATGAGAAAGACAAACACACAGCAGTTGGAGGCTTTGGTGGCAGCGTTTATTGACAGAAATGGCAACAGGTGCAACATTTCAGCTTTGTGACTGAACTGTGTGAGAGTAATCCTACAAAGTGCATCTGTTACTTTTTGGAAATTTAATAAGTGCTGTCTAGCCCTGGAAAACTAACCATTGTTGTGTTTTTTGTTGATAAAGGCTAATGCTGAAATATCTGGTTGTTCTTATTTGTCTGTGTTGTTCCTTTTCCTACCTTTTTTGAGCTTCTTAGGCACATTTAGTGGATGCATTTTTTTTGGTCAGGGTTGTTCTAAGCTAGAAACACAGATGGTTATTTTTTGAGACACAATCATGTATGATTGTCATTGTATCAGCTAGTTAATTCTGTTCTGCTTCAACAGATTTGACACTATCATGTATGACTGTCATTGAATCAGCTACCTAATTCTGTTCGGTTTCAACAGAGTTGACACAATCATGTATAATTGTCATTGTATCAACTAACTAATTCTCTTCTGTTTCAACAGAGTTGACACAATCATGTATGACTGTCATTGTATCAGCTACCTAATTCTGTTCTGTTTCAACAGAATTGACACAGTCATGTATGATTGTCATTGTATCAACTAGCTAATTCTGTTCTGTTTCAACAGAATTGACACAGTCATGTATGATTGTCATTGTATCAACTAGCTAATTCTGTTCTGTTTCAACAGAGTTGACACAGTCATGTATGATTGTTATTGTATCAACTAGATAATTCTGTTCTGTTTCAACAGAATTGACACAGTCATGTATGATTGTTATTGTATCAACTAGATAATTCTGTTCTGTTTCAACAGATTTGACACAATCATGTATGATTGTCATTGTATCAGCTACTTAATTCTGTTCTGTTTCAACAGAATTGACACAGTCATGTATGATTGTTATTGTATCTACTAGATAATTCTGTTCTGTTTCAACAGATTTGACACAATCATGTATGATTGTCATTGTATCAACTAGCTAATTCTGTTCTGTTTCAACAGAGTTGACACAGTCATGTATGATTGTCATTGTATCAACTAGCTAATTCTGTTCTGTTTCAACAGACTTGTCACAATCATGTATGATTGTCATTGTATCAACTAGCTAATTCTGTTCTGTTTCAACAGAGTTGACACAGTCATGTATGATTGTCATTGTATCAACTAGCTAATTCTGTTCTGTTTCAACAGAGTTGACACAGTCATGTATGATTGTTATTGTATCAACTAGATAATTCTGTTCTGTTTCAACAGAGTTGACACAGTCCTGTATGATTGTCATTGTATCAACTAGATAATTCTGTTCTGTTTCAACAGAGTTGACACAATCATGTATGATTGTTATTGGATCAACTAGATAATTCTGTTCTGTTTCAACAGAATTGTCACAATCATGTATGATTGTCATTGTATCAGCTACCTAATTCTGTTCTGTTTCAACAGAATTGACACAGTCATGTATGATTGTTATTGTATCAACTACCTAATTCTGTTTTGTTTCAACAAAATTGACACAGTCATGTATGATTGTCATTGTATCACCTAGCTAATTCTGTTCTGTTTCAACAGAGTTGACACTGTATGATTGTTATTGTATCAACTACCTAATTCTGTTCTGTTTCAGCAGAGTTGACACAGTCCTGTATGATTGTCATTGTATCAACTAGATAATTCTGTTCTGTTTCAACAGAGTTGTCACAATCATGTATGATTGTTATTGTATCAGCTAGCTAATTCTGTTCTGTTTCAACAGAGTTGACACTGTATGATTGTCATTGTATCAACTAGCTAATTCTGTTCTGTTTCAGCAGAGTTGACACAGTCCTGTATGATTGTCATTGTATCAACTAGATAATTCTGTTCTGTTTCAACAGATTTGACAATATCATGTATGACTGTCATTGTATCAGCTAGTTAATTCTGTTTTGTTTCAACAGTTGACACAATCATGAAACTGCACGCAGAAAGTGTGCAGGATGTTGCCAGTGCCTCCAATTTCTTTGAGGTGAAGACTCGGCACCTCCACCTGGATCTGACAGTGAACTTTGAAGCCAGGGAGATCCGTGCCTGGGCAGAGCTGACGTTGGTCAGTCTCCGGGATGATCTGCAGACAGGTCAGCTTCATGAACCTAAGACATCCTTGTTATTTGATTATTATCTGTGTCATGTAGATAAGAGACTTTCAGGTTGTCCTGAGTGCATTTTTGTTGATTCTTTATCATAATCATAATCTTCCTTTTCTTAACGTTCTTCCACTCTAGACTCCAGGCGAAAGTTCTGGTTGTTCATCCACTTATGGACCATAGTCTTGTTTCAGAACATGAGTTTTACATGCACAGTTCTTTCACATCTGGATTATTTTTATGCACTGTTAGTTTCTCCCCTCTGAGGCAGGTGCGCTTGACTGTGAAGGAGACATCCCTGATTAATCAACTCTTATGGCATGCTTGTTGGGGTGGGGGGGGGGGGGGATTGGGTCTTTTCTCTCCCACAGTGAGGCCCCTGAATCTGCGTTAATGTAATCAGAATTAGAGCAAAAATATTAGTTGTCGACTAGTTTTTTTTTTTTTTTTTTGTGGTCTTCAAATTCCTGAGCAAGTTTTGTTGTTTTTGTTTCCCTGTTGGTCACTCAAAGGATGTGACACAGACGGTTTAGCGTCAGAGAACCAAGATGTAGCAGGTCTTTCATCAAACATCACTACCATCAAAGCTCACAAAGTCCTTTGTTAACTAGTTGTATCATGGATTGTCTTGCCCAAGCTGTTTCCTGTGTCTTATGCTTAACTTTGTGTAGATTGACTCCTGCCTCTTTTTCCTGTGCCATGCCCTCTATCATTGTTCTCTGCAAACCATTGCCATGTTTGATATGACCGAAGCGCTTTACTTTCTGAGACAAGTTGTTATTTATATTTATGAGCCAGTTTTCTTTGTTGTTAAGAATGTTAGTATTTCTTTTTCCCCACTCCTTGATCATGTGTATTGTGAGAACCTTTCAGCTCAGAAGCCCAGAAAAATTCTGCAGCTCACTTAGTGTGTTGCTACAGGAGAAGTGCGTACATCCATCACACATAGAAAAAACATCCCTGACCTCGATGGCAAAAAGAGATATAAAGAAATCAGATTTTGGGGCTCAGAAGAGCAAGACTGAGGAGGAAAATAGCTGCAACCTGGCAAACTATATGTTGCACATGAAAGATGTCAGGAATCATGTGATAGCTTCAAATAAAGTTCACATGCAGATTTGGTTTAGTGAAATATTTTTTTTTCTGTATGACAGTGTTCTTGGATTCTCATGACACACTGACCATCAGTGAGGTCAAGGTGAAGGCCACAGGTCAAGCCACATTTTCTGTCCAACCATTTGCAAACTATGGAAGCCAGCTGGTTGTCACTGTAAGTATACCCATGGTTAATAGTTTTGATTGTTTGTGTTATATAAATGAGCTGACAGCCATGATTATGTTTTATTGTTTCTGAAAATAATACTGCTACAGATATTACTGCTGCTGCTGCTTCCCGTGTGGGTTCAAGGACCCTATTATAGGAAAAAAATAGACCCACTGCCTACCCAAAAGCATGTCGTAAGAGTCAACTAAATGGGAGCTTCCTTCAAAGTCGGAGTGCATCTGTCTGAGAGGCAAGGAACCAACAGTCTGCATACAAATGAGTAAGGTCTGTAGAACAGATGCACACACAACACTCAGGTTTTGAAACAGGCCTGCAGTCCAGAAGTGGATGAACAACCAGAACTTTCTGCCAGAGTTTACAGCTGGTGAACGCGAGGAAGAAGAAGACTGCTGCTGCTTTTTTGACGTTGTTAATAAAGATACTGGTACGACAAATACTAGTCCTGTTGCAGCAGTTGTAACTAATAAAGATACTAATACTATAAATAGTAGTGCTAGACATTACCATTACTATGTTATCAATACTACTACTACTACAAACACTAGTCCTACTACAGCAGTAGTTGCTTATATTGATACAACTACAACCACAACCACAACTACACTTCTGCTATTACCACAGTGTCCTCTCTCCCCAAATAGAGATCACTTTAGTTGCTGGAGCCATTTATCTTGAATGGCAAATGGAGGTATTGCTAAAGATTTCCTTTAAGGCTAACTAGCCACACAAAAAAGGCCAGTCTAAAGATTCTAATTGTGATAGGAAAACCTTGGCTCAGGTACAAAACAGATGGAAGAGATTGGCAGCAGTCAGACAACAGACAGATATTCTTAGAGATGGGTGTAAAAAACGGACTAGAGTGCAGTCTGATCCAACAAATTAAGGACATAAGACACAAGTACAGAATTCTTGCAGTGGGACCTGCCTCATCTAACAGAGACAGAAATTGTGACAGAGGTTGTTTCTCTTACATCTAAAGTTTTAGCCACCAGTGCTGCTGACAGATGTCTGCCCAGTGGTACAACTCTACAGTCCTGCATGACTGAATACTACTACTGCAGCTGCAGCAGGAGCTGTGTTAGCACCTGGCATGCTTGCCTGTCGTTAAATCGTCACAGGTTCCAGTCTGTATCTACTATTGCTAATACTACTATTGCTACTACTACTACTGCTACTGCTACTACTACTACTACTACTGATGCCACTGCTGCATGAGTTGTGTTAGCACTTAGCAAGCTGGCCCCTCAGTTCAGTGGTAACAGGTCTGTATCTGTTGAGTTTTTTAAATTAACCTAAGCTTCCTGGTGGAGCAGCCTTTATTTTCCATAAACATATCCCATAACCTACTTAGCTATTGTCATAGACCTGCAGAGTCTGTGTGTGTGAATGGAAGAAATAACAGACCTGAAGATTGTGTGTCCCCCTAATCCTGGGTTGATTGCTTGGTAGGTAAATGTTGTAAACCTTGAGAAGGTTTCTTGTGAATGTGACAACATCCTGGCAGCTAGAAATTGACAAGAATAAGACGGGCAGCTTGTCTTGTGTTTAAATCTGACAAAGCCTACCCACCAATAGTGCTAACAATAGGTGTCATTCTGGTGTTACGCTCCATCATCTTCAGCAGCTAGTGATGACTTCCTGTGCTGACTTCCATTAGCTTTTTGATTATTTTTAGGACATTACCTCTTCTTACATAAAATCTGGTCATATAAAAGCCAAGCCAGGTTTTAGCACATTGTCTGCAAGTTGACACTTAAACCTTTCAGCTGCCTGCCCCAAAAACAGAATGTATTGTGACATTAGTTACAGGGTTATTATGACAGTAGTTACAGGGTTATTGACAGTTTATTATATGACAGTAGTTACAAGATTATATATGACATACAAGATTATATATGACACTAGTTACAAGATTATATATGACACTAGTTACAAGATTATATATGACACTAGTTACAAGATTATATATGACACTAGTTACAGGATTATATATGACACTAGTTACAAGATTATATATGACACTAGTTACAAGATTATATATGACACTAGTTACAGGATTATTAGTTACACTATTTACAGGATTATATATGACACTAGTTACAAGATTATATATGACACTAGTTACAAGATTATATATGACACTAGTTACAAGATTATATATGACACTAGTTACACAAGATTATATATGACACTAGTTACAAGATTATATATGACACTAGTTACATTATATATGACACTAGTTACAAGATTATTATGATGACACTAGTTACAGGATTATATATGACACTAGTTACAAGATTATATATGACACTAGTTACAAGATTATATATGACACTAGTTACAAGATTATATATGACACACTAGTTACAAGATTATATATGACACTAGTTACAAGATTATATATGACACTAGTTACAAGATTATATATGACACTAGTTACAAGATTATATATGACACTAGTTACAAGATTATATATGACACTAGTTACAAGATTATATATGACACTAGTTACAAGATTATATATGACACTAGTTACAAGATTATATATGACACTAGTTACAAGATTATATATGACACTAGTTACAAGATTATATATGACACTAGTTACAAGATTATATATGACACTAGTTACAAGATTATATATGACACTAGTTACAAGATTATATATGACACTAGTTACAAGATTATATATGACACTAGTTACAAGATTATATATGACACTAGTTACAAGATTATATATGACACTAGTTACACTAGTTACAAGATTATATATGACAACTAGTTACAAGATTATATATGACACTAGACATTATATATGACACTAGTTACAAGATTTTATATATGACACTAGTTACAAGATTATATATGACACTAGTTACAAGATTATATATGACACTAGTTACAAGATTATAGATACACTAGACACACTAGTTACAAGATTATATATGACACTAGTTACAAGATTATATATGACACTAGTTACAAGATTATATATGACACTAGTTACAAGATTATATATGACACTAGTTACAAGATTATATATGACACTAGTTACAAGATTATATATGACACTAGTTACAAGATTATATATGACACTAGTTACAAGATTATATATGACACTAGTTACAAGATTATATATGACACTGACACTAGTTACACTAGTTTACATTATATATGACACTAGTTACAAGATTATATATGACACTAGTTACAAGATTATATATGACACTAGTTACAAGATTATATATGACACTAGTTACAAGATTATATATGACACTAGTTACAAGATTATATATGACACTAGTTACAAGATTATATATGACACTAGTTACAAGATTATATATGACACTAGTTACAAGATTATATATGACACTAGTTACAGGATTATATATGACACTAGTTACAAGATTATATATGACACTAGTTACAAGATTATATATGACACTAGTTACAAGATTATATATGACACTAGTTACAAGATTATATATGACACTAGTTACAAGATTATATATGACACTAGTTATACATGACACTAGTTACAAGATTATATATGACACTAGTACAAGATATATGACACTAGTTACAAGATTATATATGACACTAGTTACAAGATTATATATGACACTAGTTACAAGATTATATATGACACTAGTTACAAGATTATATATGACACTAGTTACAGGATTATATATGACACTAGTTACAAGATTATATATGACACTAGTTACAAGATTATATATGACACTAGTTACAAGATTATATATGACACTAGTTACAAGATTATATATATGACACTAGTTACAAGATTATATGACACTAGACACTAGTTACAAGATTATATATGACACTAGTTACAAGATTATATATGACACTAGTTACAAGATTATATATGACACTAGTTACAAGATTATATATGACACTAGTTACAAG